>JARVZY010004481.1:0-29697 GCA_030686995.1 Artemisia argyi | reverse complement strand
CCATCCTACAATGTATGTAGCACCTTTTATATAGTCAAAACAACTAGTTTGTCTTTAAACATTTTGCGGTAATTTGTCTAGCTTCTAATAACTCATAAAATGTCATACATAATTTTCTGTTAACCAAATATCATATTTGTTACTAAGAATTTAATCACCGAATGAGGATGATAAAATCCCTACGAAAATATTAGCAATTTTCTTAACTATTAAAAAATTTGCTTATGAGATATATTAGAATTGAGACATATCTAATATTCCTATTATCCTTTCTCATTCATGAAAAGGAATAGGATTGCGTCTCACTCTTCCTTCATAGAAATGAGACTTCTTTTGTCTTTTAAGTAAATTATTCTTAATCAAACATTTGTTTGAAAACAGAACGATATAAATTTACCAAAGCCCAAAGTACGTTTACGGTTTGAACGTTGCATTAATACATTAAAACGAATTACAAAATTCAATTTCAGTATTTTCGATAATTAGATCTTTAAGTAAATAAAATACCCATTGGTACATATTCATATAAACCATAGTATTTTCTTAAAGCTAGGATCCTAATTGACATAGTACCATTACATCAGTTGATCTGCTAGTAATGATAGTATTCAAGAAGGTAATTGTCGAACAATAATTGCCAATATCATATTGCAATTCCTAGATTTATGGGATTTACAATCACAAAACATTTGTATTGTAAGCATGTTTAATCCCCATCTTAATGCCTTGAGTCCAAGATCTCACTTCCTACTCAATTTAAGTCGTCTAACTTAAAAACTGCAAACTCATAAATCCATCACATCAGTTGATCTGCTAGCAATGAATTTATGAAATTTACCTCTCCATTGCAATCTATCCAAGCTCTCACATGACGTAAACTACAACTTCAAGTGTTCTTAATTAGATGGCATTTGACTCAATTTTATATGGGTATAAATTTTGACATGTGATCAAAATAATATATGAAGAAGCATGCATATAACTTCATAACATTGGTTTTACAAAAAAATTTTATTACCAATTAGCTAAGAGTAAAATAACAAAGTTTTGATTGAGGCATCGGGTTCACCAATTAAAGAATTACCATCAATTATCGTCCACTATATCGTACTTTTACATAAGCCCGAAAGCTTAGTGTTTCGGATAATCATTGTGGAATTGTGGTGAATTCACCCTTAAGATGACAATGTACATGTAATGGTTGTTCGGTAAGTCTAATTTACACACAAACGAGCGTTAAGACATGAATGTTGTCTATCTAAGGCCACAATTTAATGCGTTGCCATCCTTATACCAATCTTGTAGTGTGTAAACTTCGGTCGGGCCTATTTAACCATTACGTACAAAAACATCAATCAACCAATCCTTTAAAATTTTAAACTCTTAAAACCAAAACAATTTCGCCATTTATTTAGTCCGTATTATTTTTCTATTCAAAATTACCCTTTTCGTTTATAAACATGTCTAACATAAAATAAACAAAACAAGTAATGTAATAATAAAATAAAACAACCAAATAAACATATACATAACGTAACAATTAAATATGTATAAAACATGTAGCCACATGCAAATCTTATTCAATAGTCCTATTAATAATCAAACTAGGTGTATAATGTAGTTATTCAATTAAAGCTTTCTTCTTCTAGGAAAAAGAGCCACATGCATCGATAAATCGATTGCGTAAGCCAAAACTAAATTAATACCACATAGCACATAATTGATTACTTAATATTGGAGTCTTCCCCAATTCGACATCTATTAATAAATTTACATGTTCATATATTTAAACAATTTAAATAAACATACAATAAATCCATGCAAATATGCACTTTTCATGGATTAGCTTAACAATTAACACATTGCACCAAGGTCGTTTACTAAAACGCATAAACAATTACATGACATCCTAGGGTTTCTAATCATATTAAAACAAAACCAAAAACCTAAAACCCAAAAGGTCAATCGACCTAATAAAAGAAATTAGGGTTAGGAATCAAAACCCTAAAAAACATGTAATTAATGAATCAAAATCCAATTTTTATGCTGTTTCGATAATTAATTACATATTATAACGGCTCATGATGCCACTGTTGGAATTATAATAACATGACAATCATAAATAAACCAAACACATCAAGTAAGCATATAGCGGAAGCAATTATAACAAGACCATAATATGTAATTAATTAATCAAAACATAAATAATAAATAATAAACGTACCTTAATGATTCTAGCCCGAACAAGAATCAAAGCAATCTTCCGGAACCAATTCCCCAATATAGGGTTTATGTGAACAAACCAAGAGACAAGCAATAATATGCTTGCTTCACGATCTTGTACACACGTACTACTTCAAGCAAACGTTATGCAAGTAAGACGAGCACAACACGCTTAGAATAACAAATCTCGACTACCTTTCACTATAGTGGGCTTGTCGTAGAAATGCTAGAGAAGAGAAGAGAAGAAAACACACAAGTTAGGTTTTCAAGTTGTGTAGAGAATGAGAAAACTTGTGTGTTTATATAGGATGAGAATACTTGGAGCAAAAGACACACCTAGGGCTTGGGCAACCCTAGGCCGATCGGCCCATATCCCATAGAGGGGCTTTCGGGTCCTTCTTGTTGTTCCAATATTCATCTCTAGTCCTTCCCTTTTCATTCGTCTAATAATCATTATCCATTTCATTCAATGTTAACGATTAATACGTGTTTGTGTTCTAATAATTAATATAACATTTATATCTAATTATTATTCATTTACTTTTCATACGTAAAGTGTGCAATCCCGTGATCTCAAGTTCGATCCTAACACACGACTATTAATTTATGTTCATAAAACCAACATTTGGTTCTTACGATAATATATAAAGCATGCAATAAATATGTGATTGTCCTAGTTAATTTGCTGATCAATCTCTGATATATTTTCTGCTTGACCAAAAAACTGAACTGAAGTAAACAAAACACACCTTGACCAATTGAAAAAACAATACTCCGCAGTAATTAACCAATACCAAGGAAAACAACGCTAAAACTCTACTACCCGAAATGAAGAAAACCTGGAATTAAAATACGGAGTAACAGATTTCCTTCTTTAGAATTCACTCATTCCGAAGAGATTAATTTTTTCGCTTAGCAGTTATATTAAAAGGAAATACTATCAAGACGCTAGTAAATTACATACACCAAACCGACGAACAACAACATTTAAAAAAAACTTCCCACAAGGAGAATACGTGAAGCCGCTACGCCTGAATGGACACACCCGAAGAACCTAAGAAACACAAAGAAGCCCTAAAAATATCACTGAAATGATGACTCCTAAAAAAAACAATAAGCAATCCCTAAAGATATCATATAAGACTACCTAAACAACACCAACCAAAAAACACCTTCAAAAAGTACAACAGAGTAGCCATATCTCCTTAAACTAAAGGTTTAGAAAAGCCATTTAATTTGACGAAGTAAGTTGAGCGCCTTGGCTGACCTTAATCTTGGAGTAGATTTCTTCATTTCAGTTTTTTGTTTGGTCAAGCGTTCACTTTATATATATATATATATATATATATATATATATATATATATATATATATATATATATATATATATATATATATATATATATATATATATATATATATATATATAGGGCTTTATTTTCAGAACCCTGTTAAGTGCGGGAACTGCGAGAACTCCAATTTTGCATTAGAAAACATGCATGTTCATATAAAACATGTATGTTTTCTTACATACGCCTTAATACACATGCCTGCGTATTAAGGTGTATGTAAGAAAACATACATGTTTTATATGAACATGCATGTTTTCTAATGCATAATTGGAGTTTTCGCAGTTTTCCATTTAACATGGTTCTAAAAAAAATAACCATTTTGCATTGATCTATTGCACTTAACAGGTTTTTATATAAACATGTATTATGTGTATTAAGGTGTATGTAAGAAAACATACATGTTTTATATGAACATGCATGTTTTCTAATGCAAAATTGGAGTTCTCGCAATTCCCGCACTTAACAGGGTTCTGAAAATAAAGATACACTATATATATATATATATATATATATATATATATATATATATATATATATATATATATATATATATATATATATATATATATATATATATATATACACACACACACACATGGACATGAATATGAATATTTTGACATATTGTTTTGGTGAATAACGAATCAAACATGGTTTAAGTAATGAACTTTCGACGTGTTAGGTTCATAGTTGATTTAAGAAATGTATTTGACTTTATTTTTGACACGTCGAGAACGGATCAACATTATAAAGCATTGAGAGAGTCTTAAAATTTTAAGAAAAAAAATATTTCTATAAAAGAAAAATTAGAAAATGAATGTAAAAAGAAGTCTTAAAATATTAAGTCTCATTTAAACCATATAGTAACATCTCAAATAATGATATATTTTAATACAATTGTTTATAATAAAAGCTCAATAAACTTATAACCACTAATTTAATGCTAAAAAAAAATGCTAACTATTTACACTATTACGTAGCGTTTGGTATGCACGAATCAAAGTTGGAATGGAATAAATTATTACAATAAAATGAAAAATTGTTGTTTGTTTTGAATAATGTAATGGAATGGTTTATTCATTGGTTCATTCAGTTACGCCTATTACTATCAATTTCATTACATGGCCACCCCCTAATTTTTCTCATTCCATTACGACATGGAATCATATTTTGTCATATTTCATTTATTTCCAACGTCCATTACATTGTACCAAACAAAACACGTAAATGTTATATTACATTCAAACATGGTAACCAAATAGGTCAATGGAACAGTAATAACTCATTCAATTACTATGTTCATTCTATTACATTATTAATTACATTACTTAATGAGTCTATTATGTCTAACCAAACAGACCCTTAATAATTTAGAGATTCGATCTACTTTTGAAAAACATTTATTTTCTACGTTAGAAAGTATTTTGGACATGCTAAATAAGGAATATTTAAAATGAAAAACATTTGCGCACAAAAAAAATAGTCACCGGGTATCCGCCACCGCATTGCGTGGATACCCTTTTAATTTATAATTAAATAGAAGAGCGAGAATATATTTTAGTTTATTTTGACGTATTACATTTTAGCATTTCATTTTGTGAATAATTCTATATAAAAATTATGTGATTGTAGCAATTTTTCCGCCTACCATTTAATATAGTACCAACTATTTGTAGTTCTCACATTTGTAATTTTCACTTTGCATATGGCTCACTTTAATACTCTATATCTCACTAATATTAACTCAATTTTGGACACTCTATAGCTTTTTGCGGAACTTTTTCCAAAAAGAACGCAAACTCACAGACTAACACCAATATATATAACATATAGATATATTAAAAAAAACGTGATTAAGAGTGGATTCGTATGGTTATGTTGTTCGGTTTCTCGTTAAGAACGCTAAGGACCTCGAGATAAGAATGAGCGTCTAATTTCCGGGGTAACAAATAAACAAACGTAGTGTATGTATTCACTATGTGTATCATAACCAAATTTGCATCTCCACACAAGATAAACCATCCATATATTCAATAAAAAATAAATGACGGGTATCGATTTTCCGTGATAAGCAAAGAACATGGAAACGAGTTTTATGTGAGATGATAATCAGATGAGGTTGATTATATATATCCTGTTGGACCTATAGTCGAAGAGTTGGCATAAAGAAATAAGAATCACCTTCACTTACTATGCAAAATTCATCCATGGCGATTCTCTGATGTCTCAAGAAATATGTCACAGCAGGATGGACGATGCGATCCTGCTTGTGAGAAGTTTGAAACCATCGGAACATATGAAACACATGATGAGCTATAAAAGCCTCAAATTTAGAAACCATTAAATTTTACCTTTAGGCTTTGGTAATATTTGTTAAAACAGAAACATAATGTTTATTATTTATATTTTTTAGGGCTAATTCTAATAAATGTATTTTACTTGACATTTTTCTAATTTGTGTAGTGCAGAAACTTTTTCTTTTTATTCAAAAACTTTTGAATTTCGTCTTTGTTGTATCATCTTCAAGTTGTGTTTATTACTTGACCATTTTTCCCTTCCGTTTACACACTCTTATTAATCGGGGAGTGGTAAAATAGTAAAAATAATACACATAAGAATATGCTACATCCAAAAGACAAAATTAGAATGTATTGAGATAAAGAAGACACAATTTAGTATGCTACACATCTTAACTACTTATAAAAGATGAATAAAAAAACTCTTAATCTCTTAAGTTTGTTATATACATATTTTACCCTTGAAAACTTTAAAAACTTTCTAAAAAAACAAAACAAAACAAAATATCACCTATAAAGATAAGGTGGGAGATGCTAAAATGGTAACTTTGACTTCAATTAGAGATGGTGATTTCTATCACTTTACATCTCACTCGGTTTTTTCGAATATGCATTATCTCTAATGGGTAAAACACAAATATGTTGGGGTTTAGGTTTGATTGTCTTGGCTTCAGGGCGTGGTTGATTCGAGTTTGGAGTGTTAATTGAGAGTTGTACTCTTTTTTTCTTCTCCGGGGTTTTTCCTACTTGTTTTTTCCTGGAAAGGTTTTCTAAGGAGACATTCTCTTTTGGCTTTTTATACTCCTATGGAGAAACTGTTGGATAGGTTCGGGGATGCATGTTCTATTAGGTGGTTTTTCCTATTTGAGTTATTGTTTATGTATTTAGTTAGTCTTTGCTCGTTGTGGCATGTCACAAATGGCTAAGTGGTTGTTCAAGCATTTGCTTGAGGGCCAAAATTGTCCCAAGGTACTTTTTCAATGTATGCAACCTCCTGTATTGTTTTATTCAAAAGATTATAATATTATTGCAGCGTTGTAATTTACTAGATGTATACCCATGCAAAACAACGGTGTATAGGAGAAAATAATTATACTTGTGAAATCGTGATTTAGTTCGACCTTATGTGCAAAGCGTGTGTCTTTTGAAATATAAAGAGTGGTTTTTGAAGATTATGGTGACATGGTTTCATATATGATTTGTGTATGTGTATATGTATATGTATATTATCACTAGATGATTACCCGTGCATAGTATCGAAATTATATATCGGCAGATAGTTATAGTAATACTTTGGTTATGCAAACGTTACACAAAACATTTAACTAATTAAAATATCACTATAAATATAAGCCGCTATAAGATTCGTTGTTGTGCATGTAGCCACGTATAATTGTCTACTAATTATATTTGGTAACTTTGTTATAGAACTTGACAAATAATCTTAAAAATAAGACGTTTCCTCAACAAGAAGAATGTAGCATTCCTCTAAAAACAATTCTATATGCATCGTTTTTACATTTTACTCGTGGGCACTGTATATCAAGGTTGTCAAGACCGCGAGGTAGATCGTAAAATCCGACAATCTTACTAGCCAAAAACTTGTAGGATCGTAAGATCATAAGGTGGACTTCACGATCCAATCTTACCAAAGCCTAAATTCATTTTTTTTATTTTTTAGCTTTTTGCCGATTATTCTCACTTAAGCCTAAACAATGATAGTATTAACATAAATAAGACTTTTTTGGCCTTTAGTGTTACGTTAGTCCATACTTTACATTTTGGTTATTAAGTCTTATACATACACCACTTAATTTCCTATCATTGTAGGTCGTGACTATAATTTTTAAGGAACTGATTTTGATTTCGACGAGGAAAATTAAGTTAATACATCGCTGCATATTATATATTGAAGGTTTGTGTAGATTTTTTGGACATTATGGCTCATGTGTTTTGAGACGTTTATGACCTATGTTGTGTTTTCTTATCCCGCTAAATAGTTGATGTAATGATTGAAACTTGGCTTTTTCATGGTCTACTATTATTATTGTGTTTTAAGTTTGAAATTTGACATTTTTGTGAAGATATGATACAAATTTACCACGAACCTTAAGTAGAAATGTAAAACATTCATTTATCCCCTATTAACAAAACGTGAAAAATTGTTGTATCTTATGATCTAAATTTAATTTTATGATTTCGATCAATCTTGCGAAAACAAAAAGATTTCATATGAGATATCGATCTTGACTACCTTGCTATAGATCTCTACACTTGATCCAAACTTACATGCAAAAATATTATAATCTACCCATTTCATTAAACTACAGCAAAGCAACTAAGACTACAAATTCAACAAACGGGAGGACGGGCGACGAGGTTTTCGGCGTCGACGCCTTTGTCCCCGCCGAAAGTATTTTTGCAGATCACAACTTTGACCAAAATATTCACAATTTCAACTCCACCTTTTAGCGGGGACTGTCCCCGCCGAAAGTATTTCATAATCTTTGACCAAAATAGTTGCGCTTTTTATTGTCCCGGGTATTATTCCCGCCATTACTTTTGGCGGGGAAATGCTTAATTTTTGGCGGGGACATGTCCCCGCTAAAAGTTTAGGCGCCAAATTTCCCTCAAAGCTGCAACTTTCTTCCAAAAACTTTTTAATATATATTATAACATACACCTAATACATATTAAATCATAAATTCGGCAAAAAAAATACAAAACACACATAACAATGGATGGTTTATCGCATGAACAGGAGTGGGCAAATGCTTTATCACACGAGCTCTTGTATAATGAAATTATAAATCATTGGGGCGTTGAAATTTTTGATGAATATGGTTCGTACGCGAACTGTGCACCGTGGCAGAGAGACCGGATTCTGGTATGGTTGAGGAAAAAGTCATACTATAGAGAGTATTTGGAAGAGGTAGATACTGCTGAAGCTCAACGTGCTGCTGAAGCTCAAGCTGCTGCTGTTGGAGGTGAGGATGAAGCTGAAAGCACGTTTGATGAAGCTGCTGCTGTTGATAATCTGGAAAATAGAATAACAAGTCTTGAAGCTACGTTTGCATATCTCAAGGAAATGAGAGCAAGGAAAGGAAGAGGTGGTGCGAGTTCAAGCAAAGCGGGAGTTAGCCGCAAAAAAAGTAAACGGGTTGTTTCATTTGGTTGTCGTGTTGTTTAGTTTGAGTTGTTTTGTTTGGTTGTCGAGTTGTTTAGTTTGAGTTGTTTCGTTTGATCTGGTTCATTTTCTTGTCGAGTTGTTTAGTTTGAGTCTGTATGAAAATGTATCTGGTTTACAACTCTTGTGTGGTTTGAATAAAATGTTTGCCTTCATGTTTGAAGCTAAGCGTGTGGTGTTTCGGATTCCTTTATAAACTGCTTAGGTTCTTACTGTGGATGTTTTTTTCTAGTGGTAAAGCAACAACAACAATAATAACACAACACAACAAACAACATTTTATTAAACAACAACAACAATAACACAACAAACAACAAACAACAACAATAACACAAGAAACAACAAACAAAAACAACAACAACAACATCAACATCAACAACAACAACATTACATACGAAGATTTTCCATGCCACCTAACAGGTCACGGAGTATTGCATCCGATTGACATGCGTGGTCATTGTTGTCGGGATTCGTTGCCATTGCAAGTCTTGCCTCGAGCAACCTGACTTTTGTCTTTAACACCTGTTTTTGTGCCTCCAACATATTTATCCTAAGATCTTTTTCATGGCAGTTTGTGCACCCAAAACCGTGAGATGTTGAAGCAGAATATATTACTTGTAATTGTTCATCAAATTCAGTCTTCCACATAAAATATCCACATCTATGACCTTTCTCTCTTGGCTTCGAAAGAGGACACACATAATACTTCCATCCAAATGTATCTTTTTGATGTGACGTTCTTTTTTTTATATTTCCTACTCCACAAGTACACATAAAAGGATTATATCATTGCATTCTGGTTGACAGTGTGTGCTTGTAGTTGTGTGTGGTAGAATCGTGATCGGGGTGGCCCGATCTACAAGTTGAGTTGATAAAAGGTGGTGGCCAGAAAAAGATTCCGGCAGCTGGAAACTGCTGGCGTCGCCGGAAAACGGAAACTGCTAGAGAGAGATATAGTGAGATGAGTGTGTGTGTGAGATGATATGGGTTTGATGAGTGTGTGTGAGTTTATATTGTGAGTTTATAAAAGTTGTTAGGTGGGAAAATATCTCGTGTATAACCATAGCATCTCGACTCGTTCGTTTAACATCTCGTGTAATACCACATCATCTCGACGCGTTCGTTTAACATCTCGAGTATAACCATAGCATCTCGACTCGTTCGTTTAACATCTCGTGTAATACCACATTATCTCGACTCGTTCGTTTAACATCTCGTGTAATACCACATTATCTCGACTAGTTCGTTTAACATCTCGTGTAATACCACATCATCTCGACTCGTTCGTTTAACATCTCGTGTAATACCACAGCATCTCGACTCGTTCGTTTAACATCTCGTGTATAACCATAGCATCTCGACTCGTTCGTTTAACATCTCGTGTAATACCACATTATCTCGACTCGTTCGTTTAACATCTCGTGTAATACCACATCATCTCAACTCGTTCGTTTAACATCTCGTGTAATACCACATCATCTCGACTCGTTCGTTTAACATCTCGTGTATAACCATAACATCTCAACTCGTTCGTTTAACATCTCGTATAATAACACATCATCTCGACTCGGCGAGCACCTTGCCAGTGCTGATGGAGAGGATATTGTCAAGAGTATCGAATATTATCTCCAAAAGCGATACGACGACAACAAGTGGCGGCACAAAAAGATAAATTTTGCTGAGCAAGGTGGGATGGAGAAGCTGGAGGAGATCAAGGCAAAACGGCCGGAGAACATGTCGGAGTCAGATTGGGCAGAATATGTAAATTTCTGGATCCACACTTTATTGTTATTGTTATTGTTATTGTTAATAATAAGAATATGTAAGTGCTGATCGGTTAGTTTGTTAGTCTTGCCACTTTGTATTCTTAAAACCTTTTGCCCGAGGAGTAATCTTGAGTGTATGTCTGCTATTAAGCGACAATGCCAGGAAGAGTATATTACTAATGCCATTCGATCTTGGGGTGTTCCTGGTGGTGGTTTGCAACTTGTGCGAGAGGTTTTAGCCGAACCCTCCCCAGCATGGTCTGATGTCGATGAGGGAAATTTGGACTTGGATGAGTGTAATGTCAAGCAGTGTAGGAGGAAGATTTGTGATGGCCATTACACTGTGGCTATTAGAGTTCTTTCTTCTTCTGGGGTTGCTAATTATAATGATGCTACTCTTGAAGACTTACAGGCTAAGCATCCCTTCAAATCAGCTCCTTCTTTGCCGCATTCACCTATAGACCACCATCCTCTTGTTGCATCTCATGCTGTTGTTCTTGATATGATTAAGAGTTTTCCTCGTGGTACTTCTTGTGGTCGGGATGGTTTACGTGCTCAGCACCTTTTGGATAGTTTAAGTGGTGCTGCGGTGGCTATTTCTGATGAGTTAGTCGCCTCTATCGCAGAAGTGGTGAATCTTTTTTAGGCGGTAAATGCCCTAGGGTGTTGGGTGAGTATATTGCTAGTGCTCCTCTCACACCCCTGGTCAAACCGGGTGGTGGTATTCAACCTATTGCTGTGGGGACAGTTTGGAGGCGTTTGGTTTCCAAGGTTAGTGCTACCATGATTGGCCACTCTTTGGATGGTTACTTAAACGATTTACAGTTTGGTGTTGGGGTATCGGGTGGAGGAGAGGCTATTTTTCATGCCGTAAATCGGTTAATTGAAGAACGTGGTAATGATGTGGGCCTTTCGATGTTGCTGGCTGATTTCAAAAATGCCTTCAACTTAGTGGATCGGGAGGCTATGTTACATGAGGTTCGTTTACGATGTCCTGCTATTTCACGTTAGGTTGAATTTTGTTACTCCAGCCCAGCTAGACTATATTATGGGGAACATACTTTATGGTCGCATCAAGGTGTGCAACAAGGCGATCCACTTGGACCTTTACTTTTTTCTTTAGTGTTACATCCCCTGGTATGCAAGATTAGAGACTCTTTTAGCCTTTCCTTTCAAGCTTGGTATCTGGATGATGGCACTATTATTGGTGATAAGTTGGTTGTTGGAAAGGTTCTAGAGCTTATTATGTCGGATGGACCTCGTTTTGGTTTGCACCTCAATGTTGATAAAACTGAGATTTTTTGGCCTAAGGAGGATCCCAGAAGCAGAGGTTTTGGTGTTTTCCCACCTAATATTGCCCGACCTTTACATGGTGTTAAATTACTGGGAACGCCTGTTAGTGTGGACCTTGATTTTAGTAGTAAGCTTGTCATGAAAAGGGTTGCCAAAACCATTGAGCTTATGGATGCTATTGCTAAAATTAATGATCCTCAGTGTGAGTTGTTGTTGCTTCGTGCTTGTGCCGGTATTTCCAAGTTATATTTTGCTATGCGCACTTGTTCTCCCCGGGTCTTTGGCAGTGCTCAGATTTCGTTTGATGTAGCTCTTCGTTCTTCTTTGGAGCGTATTGTCACTGCTTCCGGCCCTGGTTTTGGTGATTGGCAGTGGAGACTTGCCACATTACCCTTTACTTTTGGGGGGCTTGGTGTATATTCTGCAGGTGATGTCTTGAACTATGCTTTCCTTGCTTCTAGACTTCAATCTACTAGCTTACAATCTAAGCTCCTCCGACATACCGGTATTGTGACTTCGGGCCCTTATTTTGATGATGCTTTATGTACTTTTAATGCGAAAATGGACATGGACCTTTTGAGTAACCCGAGTGAGATCACTGCCCCCAAACTCATGAAGAAATTGGCAGATATACATTTCACACGGGTTACCCAAACGGTTGAATCCACCTTTCGCCTATCTTCTCGACAGTTGGCGTTATGGAATTCGCAAAAGGAGGATTACACTTCAGATTGGCTCAGAGTGGTTCCAATATCTGGTTTAGGACAGACTATGAACGCCAGGACTTACCGATGTGTAATGTGCTATCGGCTTGGTGTTCCCCTTTTTTCTATTCAGTTACCGTGCTCAGCTTGTTCCAAGGTTTTTGATGGGGATATTTATGGGGACCATGCTGTATCATGTGCGGGGATTGTTGGTATTAAACATCGGCATAATGTTGTGCGTGATGTTCTTGTTGACATTTGTTCTCGGTCCGGGATTTCGGCACGTAAGGAGGTGGATATTGGGCTTATTGGGGATAGGGACAAACCTCTACGGCCAGCTGATATGTTACTTTATTCATGGGATGGCGGACTTGATGTATGTGTTGATTTGACAGGGTCTTCGCCCTTGACGCAAACTAACATGGTTGATTTTGTGCCGGGGCGTGCGGTGATTGAAGCCGCACAACGTAAACGCGTCAAGTACGAGGCCAAATGCTCGGATATGGGATATGGGTTTCTCCCCTTTTCATTCTCTTCTTTTGGAGAACTGGAGAAGGATGCGGCAGTCTTACTAAAACGTATTCATAGATTCTCGGTGACTCAAGATATTGGAGCACGGGCTGCTGCTCATATTTGTAGTAGGGTTAGCTTCACTATAGCTAGAGGAGTGGGGGCTCAGATTATTTCTCGGCTTCCCACTAATTTCTTGTAAACCCTATGAGTTTCTAATAAAAGTGTTGTTTATAATTAAAAAAATAAAAAATAAATAATAATAATAATAATAATAATAATAATAATAATAATAATAATAATAATAATAATAATAATAATAATAATAATAATAATAATAATAATAATAATAATAATAATAATAATTCATTTATATAACATTTTTTATTATTTATAATACTCAGGTTAAGTACTGGTCGAACCCGGATAATTTGAAGAGAGGGGAGACCAACAGGCAGAACCGGCTCGCCAATCCGACTGCCAGCCTTCATGGGTCGCATTCGTTAGCTGTTATACGCGATAACTTCGTAAGACGCTTTTTAATCATTCATTTATATATATAGTGTTTGGTGAGTCGTTATTGAGTCTATTTATAAACAGCTGAGAGAACCCACCGACGCTGTGGATGGTAGAGACTTGATCGCGATGTACAGACACAACCATACGAGAGACGGCGTTTGGGAGTCTGCATTGTCCGAGACTAGGCATGTAAGTATAATTTATTTCCATAAAACTCACCCACATTAATGCAAATATAATAAATCACGACTTATATATTACTTAGCTTATTTTTTTTGTAAAACAAAACCAGATGATATAGATGCGGACGGAGAGCACCTCCGGGGGGACGACCATGTCTGAACTCGATATTATGCACCACGTGATCGGTGGCAAGTAGCGAGGTCATATTCCTGGCATAGGTCCAGTCTTACCCGGCGGTGGTCGTTAGACGACCCTCAGCGCCGCACGAGCTCGTGATCAAGCCTCCGCGTCCTCTGATGCGTGGGAATCGCAACAGGCTTTACCTCTCGAGGGATCTCGAGAAGCTTACAACCCCCAGGCAGTGTACCTGATCGTTGTAGTATAGTATAGTGACAAGTACCGGGGGATTGATCGTTCAGCTAGGAATAGTGTCGTTAGGATTGAAATTAATCCAACTAGGTCTAAAGGTGAAGGATGATTCTTTTTGTATTTTTATATTTTATGAAAAGCAAGTAAAAATCTCGGGTTTTAAGAGAGTGGGCAGAATTAGTTGCTAATCAACTAACCCAAAAGCTACTATTTAAACTAATTAACAAGAAAAGTAAACTAGGGTTCTACAAGATAAGTGAAGCATGTCTACCTATGATATGTTACTCCTTGCTAGCTATCCAATCCTACCTATTGATTTGTAACCTTGTTTTAATTGACGGGTTGTATTCCTTAATACCATTCATGGGGTGGCATACATAACTCCCCAATTCTATGAGCTCTTATCTCCTCCTACACCATGCCCAGCACAACTATATGGATTGTAAACAGTGGCTCATGCATTAAATACAACCAATAAAGACCTAGTACGCATCGGTTCATGTTTCTTAAGGCGTTCAAGCATGTTACCATTTGGAGATCTGCCAGTTTTCTTAAGCCTAACATATAAATCATTCAATCAAAACAAGAATCAATAGGAAACAATGATTATCAACTAAACCAACTAGATCTATTGAAGTTGTCACGCCTTAATTGATGGAGATAGACACAACATCAACAAGAAATCAATGAGATCTAATCAATTATATACAAGTTTCACATAATCATAAGTAGACACAAGGTGAATTAGCAAATCATCATCAAAGAAGAGCAAACAACAATGATAATGGAAAACATAATTAAGATAGAATCATCAAACCAATACATGATGTTTATGGAGTGATTGAAACCCTCTAAGTTGCTGGAAAAACACCCACCTAAACCCAGGAATCGACCTTAGGGTTTAGGGCTTACAAAAAGTGAAGTTATGAAGTTATATTTATAGGCATGTTTTCTGTCGGCCCTTCTTGACGGCGTCAGCCCATTACTCTTGACGCCGTCAAGACCACTTTTTCACCAAATTATAGATCTCTTCGTCCTCTTCGCGTGGGCTTTTGAATCACCTAAATCCGAGTTCGTATGCAAAAGTTATGACCAAAACAATATCAGCTACTCCGCGCGCAAGTTTTGACAAGTTTACACGTGACGGCCTTGGTAACGGCCTTGGTGACGCCGTCATCAACTACGGTATTTTATTCTTGGGACTTTGACGCCGTCAAGAGCAACTCTTGACGCCTTCATGCACTGTTCCCAGCATAGAAATTTGAGACTTTGCCGTTTTCTTCACTTTTATGCTCCAAAAACGTCCAAAATGGCTTCTTTTCCAGAATTCTCCAAGTACCTAAAATCACAAAAGGAACGATTTAGGGCAATATTTGATCAAATAAAGTCGGATTCGGGCTTAAATGACCCCCTAAAAACGGATCATTTTTCGCCTCATCATCCTCCCTGCACGAAACAGTCCAGAAGCAAACCCAGGAGATGTCCCAACAAAGGACACTGATTGATATGTTGTTGGGGTGGGCTAAGACACAGCCGGGTTTCCCCGCTGAGCTAGCGACTCAGGCGACGACATCGGGATCCCAGGAGGCTTCACCATCACCAGGTGAGTCTACAGGTACCCCGGAGGAGGGGAGTGGGGCTAGTGGGGGGAGTGGGGGGACTCAGGAGTAGCATATGGGTTGTTTGGGTTGATTTATATTTGTTTTGGGTTATGGACAAATGTTTGGATAGTTTCATGGATTATTATGTCTTTATGTAGTTTATGTGTTAGGATTCCCGCTACATTGTTCTCACGTATAGTTATGTAGCGTATAGCGGATAGCTAGCTTATGTAGTGATCATGTGATAACGGTTTTTGAACCGTATTTTGCGAATTTGGATACAAACACATGATTATGTTAATTTTTAACAAATTTGGATATGTATCATATTATGTTTGGCGAATTTGTGTCTTGAGTGTCTTGTGGTGTTGTAATTAGATTATATACAGGTTGTGGATTTGTAGTGATAATGTAGATTTTTTCGGGAAAAAATCTGAAAATTACCCATTTTGCAGCAATTTGCTGCAAAATGGGTCAGACACTTTTAGCGGGGACATGTCCCCGCCAAAAGTTTACTGCATTATTAGTAAGCACCACTTTCAGCGGGGACACGTCCCCACCAAAAGTAAGTACCATTTACGTGTAAACTACTTTTAGCGGGGAAGTGTCCCCGCCAAAAGTGAGTACCATTTACGTGCAAAATACTTTCAGCGGGGAAGTGTCCCCGCCAAAAGTGAGTACCATTTACTTTATAAAATACTTTCCGCGGGGAAGTGTCCCTGCCAAAAGTGTTGCCACGCTGTCAAGTTTGACATGACCAAAATTATCCACGCTGGCAGTGTGGGTCCCACGTGTCACCGCCAAAAGAGAGGTTCGTCGCCGCCGAAAGTTTACAGCGAAGGGCTTTAGCCGAGGCACTTTCGACGGGGACATGTCCCCCGCCGAAAGTGTTGGGCGGGGAGAAGTCCCCGCTGAAAGCGAGGAAATGTCCCCGCTAAAAGCAGCCAATGTTGTAGTGAAATTCTTTAAGTAACAAATGACATAAATAAAGGATATCGGAAAAAAGTGAGCCATTTTCTACTGGTCATTGATTCATGCATTGTGACATCAAAAATATAATTCTTTGTTGCTACATGGTCGTCAAAACTGTCAACTCTAATGTTTAAACAATAACATGAGTAGTTGTTTAGGATAAATACGTTAAGGTGATAATTTATTTATTTATTTTTTATTTTTTTTTTTATTTTTTTTTTTTTATTTTAAATTTGGGGGTTATAATTCAAAAGTTTGTTGAGATTTACATAATTTGCAGGCCTTGAGTACACCTTATCATATAATTAAATCGAATGATGATATTATATTCACCTTTTAAAGTCGATAAATTTAGAACGAAGAACGTGACTACGGTGCCATTCAAGGTATGATTGATGATAACCAATGTAAACTTTTGCTAATAAACAAATTAATTAATTTGTTTGATAAGTGTTCTGTTATTTAAAATGTAGAAGAAAATTGTTTGCCAAAATTAGCTACTATAAACTTGATAATGTGTTCCTTGACTCCTACTGTTACGTGTTCTTTAGGAATTTGACTACACGATACTGTGAATTAAATTTGAAGCATGCTTATATACTTTTGGTTAAATTTCTACCTTGCTATAGAAGATAGATATAATATTTCGCAAGTATGTTTTTTGTTTCAAGCATGGTTGCAATGCTTAAAACACTTTAATATGTGCAAATTAATTGATTTTTATTTTGTCTTAAGGATGTGTTACGCCATGCATGGTAATTTGAACAAGGGATATAAGCAATCAAGCAAGGCATCCAAGTATATGTGCATTGCCGAAATAGTAATCTTTTGTGTATTTCTTGTGACGATGGGATTGTTTGCCTTCTTGATATTTAATTCGGCACCAAAGACAGAACCATATTATTCATTAGAAAGAAATGACGAGTATCAGATTCCCATGACGACCAAGAAATATGGAATCGAGTTCTATGTGAGATCCTCAGATGAGTTTGATATGGTATACACATCTTTTTCCCGGTCTTCTCTGGAGAAAAGGATCACCATTGGTTACATACAAGCACTCTATAACAAATGTCGTTATGAAATCGGGATGAGTAAACTACTATGGCGTATACGGCGTGAAGATTTTCCAACTCCTTCTTGTGACAAGCTTGATAGTATGGATATACAAATATATCAAGAACTTTGAAACATCAAGTGCTATGAAAACTCGCATTCATCATTAGTATTTAGGCCTTTGGTTACATTGATAATTTAGGAACCAGTTGTTTAGATTGTTTGCTTTTCTTATATTTGGAATATTAATCAAGGTTCTTCTCTGTTCAAGTAAATCTAAACTGTGTCCACTTATAGTCAAAATCAAGGACTCAACATATGTTGTTTTGGAAACCTTTCTAATATATTGTCTTGACTTCAAAAAGTCAAACTGCCTGAATATCTACATAAACTAGCTTTCAAGTACGTACTTACTTTTCACTGTTTTCAGCAAAACTTACTTTTCAGCAGATATGTAAATAGGTATGTCCAACACTAGACAAAATCAACCTCGCCCGTTTCATAAAGAATGTCCAACACGTTTATGAAACAAAGTTTATATTTACAAAAAATGACATGATTTAGTCGTTGTTGGTAATTAATTAACACACATGTTTTCCTGTTTGCTTATTAGCCTTATGGTGCAACGGTAATAGGTGTTATATCATCTTCGGCAAACCCTCCATATTACTCCGTATTCATTAGAAAGAAATGTGGAACATTTTGTACAGTTGAGGAACAAGGAATATGGGGTCATTTTTTGTGAGATCAACCGGAGTGTTTGACCGTGTATATGGTGTTACATGTCGTTTATGAAGGAAATTAAAGTCCAGAATAATCATAATGCAAACACTGCCTTTCTAAAAAAAATCATAATGCAAACATTCCAAAAACATTGCTATTAAAAACTCTTGTCAAGCAATCTCAAGTGAAATCCAGAACACACAGATTATCCAACTTCCTGCAATAAAAAGCTGGAACGCGCTTGGATTTAGTGTCCAAGTCATAACTAATTGGTACGACTATCATCAAAAGTAGAGTCCTTTTTGGGTTGCACTCAGTGAACAGTTAAGAGAAATAATAAAGATTATGAGACTAGTCGGTTGATGTTGGCACTGTGACGCACACAATATGGCCATATGAGAAGCTTGGGTTAATTTTGGGTGGGAATCCCACATCGCCCAAAATGGTAAACCAACTCCCTCCATTTCCTTATAAATAGAGAGGCCATGCCAATATTTTATTTGCTCATCATCTCATTCTTATTCTTAACTCCTTGTAAGAGTCTTTCGTTTATCGGGACCTTAGGAGTTCGAAAGAATAGTTTCTTTTTGGTTCGTGGGTGTGAGCTATTAGAGGTACTCTTGTTTGGGTACTCGCCTCCAAGTTCGACCAAGGTGGTCCGCGTGAGAAATTCGATTTTCTCAAAGGTTATTAATTTTCTTATTACTTATTTAATTATTTATTTCTTTTAAGTTGCTTTTAGTTAATTAGGTTTAGATCCTTTAGGGTTTAGTTCCCTTCTTGCCCTAGATTATTATTATTATTTCCGCTGCGTATTAATCTAGTTAGGGAATAGAAAACCCATCAGTGGCATCAGAGCTTTAGCCTAATTCTATTAGCACTTAAAAAGTAAATTGTTAACATGTGATAAGTGTAAATAATAATTGTATATTATATTATTGTCTTATAATCATTGAATGTTAACATGAATTTACATTTTGAACCTTATATTTTAAATTGTTTAAAATAGAACCCTAAAGTTTAAAATGTTTCATTTTTAACCTTATATTTTGAAATGTTTAAAATAGAACCCTAAAGTTTAAAATGTTTAAAATAGAACCCTAAAGTTTAAAATGTTTCATTTTGAACCTTATATTTTAAAATGTTTAAAATAGAACAAAAGTTTAAAATGTTTAAAAGAAACCTTATATATAATATAATTGTTATATTATTTGAAACTATTAAAACAAAATTCCCGTTTTAGATATATAGAAAATGTGAATAGTATGCTAACCCATGAAAACCGCACATCTATCATATGGGCTATTAATGGAGCGTGTGTGGTTTACCGGCACATTAATAAGAGAACATAAGTGAAAGGTGATGTGGGTCTCGCGATTCTCGGGCTGACTCGAGCCGGGTACCACGCGGTTTTTGCTTGGTTAAATTCACTATCTTATTCACGATCCTCGGCATCCCAGTCATGAATTATAGATAAGCATATATGAGATTAACATGCCATTGATCAGAATCAATGAATCTCAAAAGAACTAGGAATTTCATAGAGAATGAAATTGACAAAGACATTGTCTACCTAAAATAAATTCGTGATGTGATTACGGCAACCCTCTTCATAAAACGAATCTAAAATATGGATCCTAGCCTTAATATAAAATTGGGTAATTGATTAAGGAATATTCATGCTAAACTAAAACTGTTTTATCTTATAGATATCTATTGAAAATGGTGTCAATCCTCCCGTTCCCAATCCCTCACATAACCCAAACTTCTCATTACTCTTAGTTCTTGGGAGGGAAAGACTCACCGGTCCTAACTATATGGACTGGATGCGAAACCTTAGGTTCACCCTAAGGTACGAGAACAAAGAGTATGTTCTCGATGAGCAAATTCCCAAAATTGATGATGATTCAACCCAAGAAGAGATTGAAGCTCACCGAAAGCACTATGATGATGCAAACAAAGTGTCATGCATCATGGCATCTTCCATGAGCCCTGAACTGCAAAAGACTTTTGAGAACACTTGGGCTTATGAGAAGAACCAACAGCTCAAAGAAATGTTTCAGGCAAAGGCAAGCAAAGAACGCCTTGATGTTGTTAAATCCCTCATGGCTTGCAAACCGAAACCTGGAGCCTCTATTTGTGCTTTTGTCTTAGAGATGAAAGGGTACTTTGACAGATTGGAATCTCTAAACATGGTATTCGATACTGAGCTTTCTATCAACATAATCCTATCTGGTCTGCCAGCTGATTACAATCAGTTTGTGCTCTCATATCAAATGAACGGGAAAGAGACCTCAATAATGGAACTCCATAGCTTATTGCAAACCGCTGAGCAAGGGATCAAGAAGATTGATATGCCCTCTACTTCAGCGGCTCCTGTGTTGACTGTTGGTCATAATGCAAAGAAAAGAAAGACTTCTCATTCCAACTGGAAAGGAAAGGCCACAAAAGGAAAGTCCGATCATGGGTCTAAGAGAAAGGCTGAATCTGAGATTGCATCAATAAGTGATCCAAAGGAAGCAGTGTGCTTCTACTGCAACACAAAGGGACATTGGAAGCGTAGCTGCCCAAAATATCTGAAGGACCTCAAAGACGGAAAGGTCGAAAAGGGTAGTCACTCAGGTATATTTATGATCGAACTCCACAATACTACAACTTCTGATTCGTGGGTCTTGGATACAGGATGTGGTACTCACATTTGCACTGTATTGCAGGGTCTAAAGGAAAGTAGGAAGTTGAAGCATGGAGAGCTCAACTTAGTCATGGGGAACAGGAAAATCACACCTGTGACGAAGATTGGAAAGTACGAGCTCATGCTAAAGTCTGGAGTTAGGATAAATTTAAATAATTGTTGTTATTCGTCAGAAATGCAAAAAACATTATTTCATTTCATGCTTTGTTTAAGGATGGTTATCAATTTTCATTTGACAATGAGTGGAGATATTTTGGTTTATTCAAATGGTTGTTTTTTATTTAAAGCTTCTCCTTGCAAAGGCATATATGAAACTGTTGAATGTATTAGTGATAATGGCAATGTGATTTTAAATGTTGGTTCGTCTAATGAGCTTGATAAATCAAAATTGTGGCATTCTCGTCTTGGGCACATAAACAAGAAACGCATCGCCCAACTCCAAAAGGATGGAGTGTTGGAATCATTCGACTTCAAATCGGATGATGTATGCGAGTCTTGCTTATTAGGAAAGATGACTAAATCATCATTCACAGGAACATGTGAAAGAGTGGACTTAGTACACACGGATGTGTGTGGACCATTCCGATCAACCACAAAAGATGGAAACCGCTACTACGTTACATTTACTGATGATTTTAGTAGATATGGATATGTTTATCTGATTAAACATAAGTCGGATACTTTTGAAGTATTCAAAATGTTTCAAAACGAAGTAGAGAACCAACTGGGCAGAAAGATAAAGGTACTCCGATCCGATAGGGGAAGAGAATACCTTAGTATCGAATTTTTCGATCATCTTAAAAACTGTGGTATAGTTTCACAGTTAACTCCTCCTAGAACACCACAACTAAATGGAGTTGCGGAGAGGAGAAATAGAACCCTGTTAGACATGGTTCGATCTATGATGTGTCGAGCAACACTTCCAATAAGCTTCTGGGGTTACGCATTAGAAACAGCCGCCCATATCTTAAATCTTGTACCTACTTAGAAGGTTTCGAAGACACCTTTTGAGATGTGGAAGGGAAAACGTCCTTTTCTTGGGCACATCAAAATCTGGGGTTGTGAGGTTTTCGTTAGACGAGAAGCTCAGGACAAACTAGAAGCCAGATCCGAAAAGTGTCTTTTCGTCGGTTATCCTAAAGAGTCATTTGGATATTTGTTTTACAGACCCAAGGATAATGTGGTGTTTGTAGCTCGAAGAGGAACATTCCTCGAGAGAGAAATGATATCCAAAGAGGACAGTGGGAGTAAAATAGACCTTGAAGAAATTCAAGATTCTGCCGATGAAGAACCTATAGTAAACACTGACACTCAACAAGAGGTGGTGACACCTGTTGAGCCTGATGATATATCCTTACCCATTCACAGAACAAGTAGTAGAGTAAGCAAGCCTTCTCAGGATCCTCAATTCTATTATGGTTTCCATATTGAAGAGGACAAGATTAGTGATAGTACACTAAGTGAGTTGGATGAGCCTGCTAACTACAAGGAAGCGATGGCAAGCCCTGAGGCTGCTAAATGGAAGGAAGCTATGAAAAGCGAGATTCAGTCTATGTATGACAACCAAGTTTGGAATTTGGTTGACACTACACTCGGTCTTAAGATTGTGGGATGTAAGTGGATCTTCAAGAAGAAGACGGACATGGATGGGAAAGTACACACTTATAAAGCTAGGTTGGTAGCGAAGGGTTATACTCAAACCCACGGGATTGATTATGAGGAAACCTTCTCACCAGTAGCTAAAATAAAGTCAATTAGGATAATGCTTGCCATAGCTGCGTTTCATGATTATGAAATATGGCAGATGGATGTCAAGACCGCTTTCCTTAACGGAAAACTAACAGAGGATGTGTTTATGGCACAACTAGAAGGTTTTGAAAATGCAAAGTATCCTAAAAGAGTGTGCAAGCTTCAAAAGGCCATTTATGGACTTAAACAGGCATCTCGTAGCTGGAATCTCTGCTTCCATGAGAAAGTCACACAGTTTGGATTTTCTAGAAGCGAAGATGAGTCCTGTATATATATCAAAGTCAGTGGGAGTATTGTAGTCTTCCTGGTATTATATGTGGATGATATACTACTCATAGGAAATGATATCCCAACATTACAAAGTGTAAAAGAATGGTTGGGGAAATGTTTCTCTATGAAAGATTTGGGAGATGCAGCATATATTCTCGGTATAAAGATTTACAGAGATAGATCAAAGCGTCTTATAGGACTTAGCCAGGACACGTACTTAGATAAAATTTTGAAAAGATTCAAAATGGAGAATTCTAAGAAAGGGAATCTACCCTTACATCATGGCATAAAGATTAGTAAGGATCTATGTCTGAAAACTAATGAAGAACTGGACAGAATGAGTCGAGTCCCATATGCCTCGGCTGTAGGATCGATCATGTATGCCATGACGTGTACAAGGCCTGATGTCTCCTTTGCTTTGAGCATGGTGAGTCGACATCAGCAGAATCCTGGTGAAGGTCATTGGACAGCTGTAAAGAACATTCTTAAGTATTTAAGAAATACTAAAGACAGGTTCTTAGTTTATGGTGGAGAAGAAGAACTCAGAGTGACTGGTTATAGTGATGCAAGTTTCCAAACAGATAAAGACGATAGTCGTTCACAGTCTGGTTGGGTATTTTTGCTAAATGGGGGAGCGGTGACGTGGAAAAGTTCAAAGCAAGATACAGTGGCAGTCTCCACATGCGAGTCCGAGTATATTGCAACTTGTGAAGCTTCAAAGGAAGCTATTTGGATGAAGAATTTCATTGGAGATCTTGGAGTTGTTCCAACAGTACAAGATCCCATTGAAATATTCTGTGATAATGAGAGTGCAGTCGCCTTGACTAAAGAACCCAAGGATCACGGAAAGTCAAAGCACATTGAAAGGAAATACCATTTTGTTCGAAGAAAGGTAGAAGAAGGACACGTGATTGTGAAAGACATACGATCAGAGGATAATCTAGCTGATCCATTCACAAAGGCATTAGCTAAGTCCAAACACGATGAACATGCATGGAGCATAGGATTGAAAGATAAAATAAAGTTTTAGTTGTTAGTTTGAGTTTGAAACATTATAACCAATGATTGAAATCGTAATAGATTTGGTGATTAAATAATGGAGATTTGTTTATTTGCAAGTGTGCTACCATTTACTATTGTTTATCATTGTGTTTCTTTTTGCATGTTTAGAATCCACTTCCTGAGTACTTAGTTTACTCAAACCTCCTCAGTCATTCAAACTACTGGAAGTAAGTTTTGATTTAAGACTGTCATGAAGTGTTAGTAGATTGTCTATAAAGATTAGACATAGCGTAGAGAATGCTGCAACACTCATGAGTACTTAATGGGAATTAAGTACAGGATAAACCCGTACTTAGAGAGATTACTTCATGGATTGAGATCACGAGTAATTCTAAGATGATAATATCCTCTATTCTTAAAATGGAGATACATCGAGTATCTAGTTTTCAAGTCTGTTATACTTTAGTTTATTCAAACGTTGTGCGTAAATGCCAATTATAAAGGGTATGCTAGGTATGACATGATAAGTTGACTAGTTCTATGTATTCAAAGTTTATTTGTTCTTTTCGCCTAAAAGGGAAAGCGATATCAATGGGCCCCTTGATGATTAAATATTGACTTAAATGTACTAGGCCTAGCCGGGACTAAATTGATGTGTTCAATTCAGTAGTCTCATATAGTCAAATAATCGGAAATCGAGAAACATAATGTTGAACCTGGAGATTGATTAAAATCCATGTCTCAGGTTCATACGATATCAGTAGAACAAAGGAATAGTTGATCGCTTATCTAAGGGATGACTCTAAGATATGATTCAGAGTTCGGCAGTTGCATTGGATGGCACTCTCTGCTTAGTTGATCGGAATAGGCTTAGACCAATTATAGTTGATGAATTGTCCAAGTGGGAGACTGTTGGATTTAGTGTCCAAGTCATAACTAATTAGTACGACTATCATCAAAAGTAGAGTCCTTTTTGGGTTGCCCTCAGTGAACAGTTAAGAGAAATAATAAAGATTATGAGACTAGTCGGTTGATGTTGGCACTGTGACGCACACAATATGGCCATATGAGAAGCTTGGGTTAATTTTGGGTGGGAATCCCACATCGCCCAAAATGGTAAACCAACTCCCTCCATTTCCTTATAAATAGAGAGGCCATGCCAATGTTTTATTTGCTCATCATCTCATTCTTATTCTTAACTCCTTGTAAGAGTCTTTCATTTATCGGGACCGTAGGAGTTCGAAAGAATAGTTTCTTTTTGGTTCGTGGGTGTGAGCTATTAGAGGTACTCTTGTTTGGGTACTCGCCTCCAAGTTCGACCAAGGGGTCTGCGTGAGAAATTCGATTTTCTCAAAGGTTAGTAATTTTCTTATTACTTATTTAATTATTTATTTCTTTTAAGTTGCTTTTAGTTAATTAGGTTTAGATCCTTTAGGGTTTAGTTCCCTTCTTGCCCTAGATTATTATTATTATTTCCGCTGCGTATTAATCTAGTTAGGGAATAGAAAACCCATCACGCGCATACAACCAGAATCCCCCATATATTTTATTGCAGTTTTTTCTTTAGTAACTTGTATCACTTATTGAGTAAGATAATGGCAATTGACCAATTAAATGCTAGATTAGTAGTCTTGTTATACTTTTTATACCAGCAATATCATTCTTAAAACCAGTTCAAGAAATGAAGAAAGAAAACGTGTTTGTAAAGTAAAGAAAACGAATGTATGTGCTTGTATTTATACTTATTGGTAGTTACGACGACCATGAATCAGGAATGACTTAGATGTGGTGTGTTAGATGTTCTGGTTGTCATATATTTGGCATTGGTAGCAATGTTTAGTCCCACATCGTCAAAAAATATAAACGAAAGCATGTACATAAGAGGGACAAGCAGACTAACAAGCATGACCTTACTTGAACAGGATCTGTTCTATAGGCTTGTTTGTACCTTTGTATTCTTTTTTGGGTAAAAGGTCAACGACCGGTAAATATATTACTCCAAAAAACATTTAAGTACAACGGATATGAGTGAATCCCATATCTCAGCCCGTTACATAGGCGAAAAGCTTACATAACAAGATACTTCCTATTTTCTAGACAAGAAAATAAAACCACTACCACATAATATTGAACGACTCGGACAAACATATAAACTACTTCCTACGACCTTGGAGATTAAAGCCATAAATGGCATTAAGAGCATCCAATTCCCCTGGAAGATCGTAAATTTGCTTCGAGTAATCATCATAGTCGTCAAGCTCCTCTTCACGTTCATGACCTCCACCAAAAAGATTTGCTGATTCGTCGAACGTGTTAAGAACCTCCTCCTCCTCATTATCAGAAACCACAACCTCACCCACCTTGGAAAATGGGTTAACCCTCTTAGTGACAGAATCGGACGGAATAGGATGACCTTCATCATCCACAAGGGTAGCTTTCCCATCGATAAGTAGCTTTTCAAGCTTACTAATTTTATCAACTATAGGAGTAGAACCAACATCCTTAGTTCCCATTGAATCACTCACAAGCGGTTCTTGTGATGTAGTACCAGTCTTAACCGACTCATCCTCATTAACTTCCATTGTATGGCCATCATCCACATCCTTGTTGGTGTCATAAGTAGGAATACCAAATGTATCTGTATCATCTATATTAAGAGCATCAAATTTGTTAGATGTAGAAATCTTAGTACCACTAGAACTAGCCACATCAGAAGTCTTCTTCTTAGTGCCACCAGCTTTCTTAGGCTCAAGAGGATTCTTTTTGGGTTGATACTGAAACTGCTTACCCACAACAGGTTTAGTAAACCCCCCTTGACCCGGAATTGTAGAACCTCCATGCTTACCCTTTTTCTTGTGATTGACAGTCTTGAAACTATCAGTAACAGGCTTAGTAGGCTGAACAGGAGGTATAACAACTGTAGGACAATCAGTCAGAGTATGACCAAATATCTTACACTTATCACAACGGGGTGGTTGCCACTCGTATTCAACCCGTATCTTCTCAATAGTCGAACCCGATCCATCAAGTAATGGTATCTCAACAGTGAGGCTATCCCGAAGCACCTCATCCGACTTCACTTCTATCATGCATCTAGCAAAACTACTACGGCCCCACGATTCCTTGCACATCTGGCTTGTAAAAGCATCTAACCTTTTGGGTGTGCCAATCAGTGTGGCAAGAAGACTGAGGCCATCATCAGAAAACATAGCAAGGGGAACCTCATGGAATTTAACCCACACTGGGACTTTAGTCAAATCTTCTTTAAGGAGGTTTGTGTTCAAAGTCCATGGTTTAAGGATAATAGGAACATTTCTGATCAACCAAGGACCGTTATCAAGCACATCATCAACACCTTTCTTCGAGTTGAACTTAAAGAAGAAGAACCCCTTAGCATTCATCATAACCTTTTGCACACCAAACTTAGCCCATGCATTGCGAACAAAGTAATCAACAACAGGAAAAGCAAGGCGTTGGCCAAGGAAGTAACCGTATAGAGTATTCTCAAACCGCGTGTTCACCTCTTCCACTACTTTCATTGGAACTGAAAGGTCAACATCATCCTTGATTTTGCTACATTCCAACCTCCGAAAATTAGACACATGTTTCTGAGGTTCATTAGAAGTAGCACCCGCATAAGAAACCGACTTCACACCAGTACCATTAGTAGTACCATCCATAGGACCAGAAGTGGCACTCTTATTCAGATTCACATTACGACCAGAAATTACACTCGACATAGGGTTCCTAGTAAGATTAGCTTCAGAAGCACCAATTTCACATTGAATTTTGTTCATAGCATCATCAAAATTCTTATTCGCATTAGCAATCAATAGTTCCACATTAGGCTGTTGAGAGCCTTGTGAAGATGAAGAAGCATCATCCATTGTAACATCAGCGTACGCACCAAGTGAAACCGGCTTCACTTGCTCAGGCACATGTTCACGTACATCACAATCAACACCATCACCTGAACCACTACCCTTTTCCATCTTCTCTATGTCACCCCCTACACCTGAATCCAAGGAACCTGACTTCAACATCACATCAGCACCCTTATTCAGATCTCCACTCTCACCATCCCCACCCTTCCTAGCAGCCGTATCCTTATTAGCACTCATAGAACTCAAAAAACCCCTATTCATCTCTCACAACCAGTAGAACAAACCAAGCGAACGAACACGAATAACCAGCACAAAGCAAAACCAAAGCAGAAAAAATAAAACCCTAATCGCTTAGGGTTTTCACATGAAGCACACCAAAACTAACCAACGTCCATATTCATCCAACCAATAATTAGTATTAGAATCAAGTAAATAGAGGATGAGATGGATAGTAACCGGCTTAAGGACAATAGAATAATGCAGAGTCGAATAAAACCTTAGGTCGGATAAAAAAATAAAAAACGACTAAAAACCCTAAAGTACGATCGATAAACCTCAAATCCAGATGATATCTATGCACCAGACAATCAAGAATCAGAGAATCAAGATCAGAATGATGCAAGAAACACGAGAAGTGGTAGAGGAGATCGATCAGAGTGAATCGTTGTTAGGGTTGTTAGGGTTTCGACTTTGTCACCAGAGAGAATCGGTGTTAGGGTTTTTTTTTAGAATACGTGTATGTCTTTGCCTTTGTATTCTTGATTCCTCAAGAGACAGAAACCCATGTCTGGTTGATGCATCATGACCATGTAGCCAGAGCGTGATAGTAGATGATCGTTCGAATGTCTGGTTGATGCATCATGACCATGTAGCCAGAGCGTCTACACTGTGAACGAATGCCATGTGTATGAATGCATGCGGTTGACTGTATTTTGCAGGAGAAAAGATGTTGTACGTTTTGTTACGTTTTGTTTGACCAAGTAGAGGTTTTGCCTCTTTTAATGCGAAATGTTGAACGTGTTACTTCAAGGATTATGCAAATGAATCTTTTGTTGTTTTTCATTGCATTTGTCTCCACTTCATCGTGTGATTCGGAGAGATGCAAAAAGAGTGGGTCAAGTCAAGCTCGGTTGACTTGAAACAAAAATTATCTTATTTCAATATTAACATAAATTGTGTTCAAAAAATATTAACATAACCTGTTGAATAAAATGATTTAGAAGGTTTCGTCCATTCAATATTTCACTTTAGGTGACTTTTGAACCAATGATTTAGATCTGGTGACTTACATGTATTAAAATAAAATCTGGTTGCCACATATTTGACACCCGTTGTTGATTGGTCAA
>JARVZY010004480.1:0-29689 GCA_030686995.1 Artemisia argyi | reverse complement strand
GTGACGGGTCATGGCATATTAGAATGACTTTGTATGATCCGGATGGAGAAAAGTTTGAAAGGTCATACCATACTAAGGAAACCGATAGGAAGTTGAAACCTAAGTTTGATCCCAAGGATGTCCTCAACGAGGAACTCACCCGTATCACGTAGTAACACATGACCTTGAGTCTAGCTACAAGACTCGTAAATAAAGAAAAGCGCTTCTTGGGAGGCAACCCATGTTTTGTGTGATTTTATTTGTTTGTTTGTTATTTGTTTCCGTATGCATGCTTTATTTTTATTGTTGGTAGATCATGTTTCTATACTAAATAGTGGAAATACTTTACTTTGTTGTTTTGGCCTAGTCTTAACTCCACTTAAAGGTATTTTTGCAAAAGATAAGTGTAAGGGGAAACCCCAAATATGTTTTTAAGAAACAAACCGATCATGATTCTCCACAATATTAAATGAACATGTATATTCGTATTTGTTAGAGTCAAATGCTTGTATTGAGTCATAATGAAGTTTTGCAGGATTTTCCAGGAAGTAGGACCAAGTTTTTCCAGAAATTTTCCGGAAACTTAACATAAGAATTTCTGCAGGTCAATTATGATGGCGTCAGGGGTTTACTCTTGACGGCGTCAGGAGTAAAAATCTGGAAATTTTACCGGTTTTGTTTTTCTAACGGAGTCTTATGGTTTTTGTGAATTATTAAGTTTTATAATCTCCAGGAGATCTGCAAACTTCATTCCACAAGCATTATATCTTATCTTGTTTTCTAGGATTTAGTAACTTATATAGGATGCCGCCGATTTTACGCGAGGTTGTCTTGTCTATTTTCTCAGGTTTTACAGGTTATGTATGACAAGAAGATGATTTATATTCTAGAAGGGAAGCTTTGATTGTTCATTTTCTTGGAGGAAGATTTAACCTGGCCACCTTACTATACATACCGAGCGAATCAGGGGAGTATTTGATTCCATTCTTTTTACTTTTTAACTTTTACATTCTTTACTTGAACATTGGGGACAATGTTCATCTTAAGTGTAAGGGGAGGGTAAAAAGATGATACCTTACATATGCACTTTCACTTGAGTTTGTTTTGTTTAATGGTAGATGTGTAATAAAACTATGAGAAATAATTGTTAATGCAATTTTAGCGCCAAATTTAAAATTTTTTACAACATTTAGGAGTGAAACTTTAGCCATAGCAAGCGTCTCATGGATAGGAGATTGTATGACTAGCACATAACTGTATATTCAGAAAAATTTTCCACCCAAATATGTGAGGTTCGCCTTTAGATTTGATAGGAAAAGCATTTACTATTAGTGCTTATTAGTGTAACGGTAGCATTTAGATTCTAGAACTTGCGTTAGTGATGCATCCCGAGACCGCTAGTGAGACTACATTCGTGTAGTAGGATTTAGTACATGATAAGAGGCATTAGGATCACCCTTGTGTTAAACCCGTATTATAATTACTTGACCATTTATGTCACATTACTTGGCTAGTTAAGTCAACTAATTTTTCCCACACCTTAGCGTTGTACTCATTTTTAGTACACGAAACCCCTAGTACACCCCTCCGAGCCTATCTTTTCGTTTCTAACTTTAAGCATTTTACTTAAAGGAAGAATTTGTTACACCCCACTTAAATGTACAACCAAATTGCCTTAGCCTTCCGTGTATGCGCTCATTTTTAGTGCATTATTGTTATTTGTTAAACCCTAAGTTAACTATCTAATTGATTACATGGTTGCTAAGTCGAGTCATATCCTTGTACATACTGTTTTGGGATGATTGGGACTCATGGGCAAAGTACTTATTTATGGAGTAATGGGGAAGAACATCATTTATTACCCCCATATGTGCGTTAATCTTAAAAGTGCTCCAAGTGTTTTGATTTTCTTAATTCGAGTCATTAGATTAGTTTAATGTAAAGTATGTAAAGATTCAAGTGTAAGGGGAATGTTCAACCCCTATGATGTATTATTTTGGATGGTAGGGTAAGAGTGTATGATGAAAAAAAAAAAACGGACTACCATCCCTTTTTATTCTATGTTCATTTTATGTTTTTGTTCTTTTTGATTTATTAGCTTAAGTCGAGTCTAGTCTTGACTTAGCAACGCCACATTGTACATGTAATTAACCAAGATTGTTAACTCGCCACTAGTAAAACTTCCTTTATCCAATAAAACCGTGTATTTCATATCCCTACACCTAACGTTACAACCCTTGAAAAGACCTCTTTGATAGTTTATCCTAGGTGCTTACGCCATGTGGTGGAGGTTTCATCCTTTCCCAAGCCTATGGTAATCTATTTTTCTCTGACAGGTAGTGAGAGATATCTTCCGTTTCCATATTGTAATTTACACTTTATTACACCCGAGAGATGTGAGTATCTAAACACTATTTGTGAGGTGCTTGTGTATGACCTCCGTGCTTGTCTATTGGTCTTTAGTGGAACGATTATTTGTTGTAATTACTTTTATGTTAGTGTTAAATGACCCCTAACCTGTCTTTTGAGTAGAATAAAAGCGCATTTGCTTGAGGACAAGCAAATCTCAAGTGTAAGGGTATATGATGAGGCGAAAAATGATCCGTTTTTAGGGGGTCATTTAAGCCCGAATCCGAATTTATTTGATCAAATATTGCCCTAAATCGTTCCTTTTGTGATTTTAGGTACTTTGGGAGTGAAATCTGGAAAAGAAAGCAATTCGGACGTTTTTGAAGCATAAAAGTGAAGAAAACGCCAAAGTCTTAATTTTCCATGCTGGGAACAGTGCATGACGGCGTCAAGAGCAAAATTCCATGACGATCCAGAAGAGATTTGACGGCGTCATGAAGGTAGGGCGTCAAGAGTAAAAGTCATGATGGCCTGGAAATGAATTGTTCTTGACGGCTTCAAATGTAGATCTAGGCAGTCCGAGGATTGTTTTGGCGGCGAGGTGACGGCGTCACCTAATTGGTCTTGACGCCGTCAGACCCCTTTTCCTATATATAGTTTTCTAGTTTTTCACATTTAAAGAGAGAAGTTTTGGGAGAAACCCTAAGTACGATTTTGGTGTAACTTTACAGGTTTTTCAAGGGTTCCAACCCCTTGATACCTTCCATGATTAATCAAGATAAGTGTTCTTCTAATTCAATCAATATGTCTATGTGTTGGTTGTCTATATCTTGTTCTTGTCTTAATTCCATCATGCTAGGCCAGATCTATCTTGTGTTTGCTTAGATCTAATGAAACCTAGATATTGATTATGTGTTGATTACTTGTTTATTCTTGTCTTGGATGAATGATTTATATGTTAGGCTTAAGAAAACTGGCAGATCTCCAATTGGTAACATGCTTGAACGTCATAAGAAACATGAACCAACGCGCACTAGGTCTTTATTGGTTGTATTTAATGCATGAGCCACTGTTTACAACCCCTATAGTTGTGCTGGGCATGGTGTAGGAGGAGATAAGAGCTCATAGAATTGGGGAGTTATGTGTGCCACCCCATGAATGGTATTAAGGAATACGATCCGTCATCCATGCAATTATAACAAGTAATTAACATGTAAAAGATATCTAGGGAGTAGTGAAATCTAAGTAAACACATTTTCTTCAATTACTGCTCACAACCTTAGTATAAATTAGTTTCTTTTCATTTCTAGTATTTTATTTTGATTGCATCTTAGTATTGGGTTAGTTGAATAGCAACTAATTCCGCCCAAATCCTTCAAACCCGAGATTTTAATTTGCTTTCCATAAAATATAAAAACACAAAAATAATCATCGCTCACCTTTAGAACTAGTATTTAGGCTTTCTAATCCTAGCAACACTATTCCTAAGCTGAACAATCAATCCCTTGGTACTTGTCACTATACTATACCACAACGATCAGGTACACTGCCTGGCGGGGGTTGTAAGCTTCTCGAGATCCCTCGAGAGGTAAAGCCTGTTGCGATTCCCACGCATCAGTTACTAAATCTAGTAACCTCAAGCCAATTTTATGGTTTTGAGAGGGATGATCCTCATGCTCATATTCGATGGTTTAACAAGATTACATCTACCATCAAATACAAAAACGTCCCTTCCGAAGCAGTCAAACTTCTTCTATTCCCATTTTCTCTTGAGGGGGCAGCCCGGATTTGGCTGAAAAAACAACCTCCGCGTTCAATAACAACGTGGGAAGATTTAGTTACCAAATTTGTAAACGAATTTTTTCCCCCGTCCAGAACGACAAGTCTTAAAAATGAAATCATCAAATTTACTCAATGGTTTGATGAATCGTTTGTTGACGCATGGGATCGTTTCAAAGAATTTCTTCGTCGATGTCCTCATCATGGTTTCACTGAATTAATGCAAATTGACACTTTCTATAATGGTGTGAGTCAATCTGACCAAGATTCTCTCAATGCCTCCGCGGGAGGTAATTTTTTGAGTAAAACCACTAAAGAAGCTTTAGAAATCATTGAAAATAAGTCCAAGGTCCGCACTACACGCACAAAGCCATATAACTCCCAAGTGAGTGCTGGTCCTTCTACTTCATCACCCGTGAGTGCTTCTAGCACCGATGCTAAGATAGATAAACTCACGGACGCTATTCAAGCTTTGGTTCTCTCAAACCAAAAGAAAGTCACTTTCACACAAAACCCTTCACATGCTGAAGTAAAAAAGGTGGAAGTTTGTGTCACTTGTGGTGGCCCACATGCTTACTACAATTGTACTGCCACCGATGGTAGTCCTTTTGAAGCAAATGCCTTAGCCGGTACTACAAATCAGGGAGGTAATCAATACCATCCTCAAATGGAACCAAGTTACTGTGCTAACACACATATGGACTACCCGGGTTTAATAAAAACCCAAATTTGCAAAACCGAAACCAGAATCAACCACGAATAAACCAAGGTTATCAAAACCAAGGGAATTTCAACCCTGGACAGAATCAAGGTTTCCACAACCAAGGAAACTTTAACAGAAACAATTTCAACTCGGGAAATCATTTTTAGGGAAATGGTAATCCAAAGCAGGGAAATTTTCAACCACAACAAGGTTATAATCAAAATAACCGAGTCCACAATTTCCCCAACCAAACACAAGCCATTCTTCCAGCTCCACAATCATCATCTGATGAGTTGTTGAAGCAGTTCATGAAAACTCAAGAAGAGACAAACAGGTTGTTGGTCAGCCAAATTTCTGAAATCAAGAAATCTTTAAATGAACAACCCTCGGGCTCTGGAAAACTTCCGAGCAACACGATCGCAAACCCGAGGTGCGATGCAAAGGCGATCACAACCAGGAGCGGAGTTTAATATGATGGACCCACTGTTCCCACTACCACTTCTTCTCCTTCTCCCAAGGTAGTGGAAAATGAAACCGAGGTAAATAAGGACGAAGTACTTCCTACTCATAATGGGGGTACCCAAGACGTCCCACCTCAAGTTGTCCCGAAACCCAAACCAAAACCTAGAGTTGTTTTTGAACCCAATGATATTCCAGTTGAAACATCTAAGTCCAAACCTTCTACCTCCTCTATTCCTTACCCTTCACGCTTGAGTGAGCAAAAGCTCCGTGAAAAAGCTAGTCACCAGATGGATAAATTCTTTCAAATCTTCCAAGATTTGCATTTTGACATTAGCTTTGCGGATGCTATTATTCTGATGCCCAAATTTGCATCAACAATCAAACACTTGTTAAGCAACAAGGAGAAACTGTTTGAAATGGCAAAAACTCCCTTGAATGAGAACTGCTCAGCAGTTCTTTTAAAGAAGCTTCCCGAGAAGCTTGGAGATCCTGGAAAATTTCTAATACCTTGTGTATTTCTAGGAATGGTTGATTGCTATGCCTTGGCCGATCTTGGTGTAAGCATCAACCTAATGCCTTATTCAGTTTGGAAGAAACTTTCTCTTCCAGATCTTACTCCTACCTGCATGACTCTAGAGCTTGCAGACCGATCAATATCTCGTCCTCTCGGCATTGCCGAGGACGTGTTTGTGAAGGTAGGAAAGTTCCATCTCCCCGCTGACTTTGTAGTGGTTGATTTTGATGCTGATTAAAGGGTCCCTCTCATTGTTGGGAGGGGTTTCCTTAGGACGGGCCGTGCTCTTATCGATGTATTTGAGCAAGAAATCACTCTGCGTATGGGTAATGAAGCTGTTACATTTAACCTCGATCAAACCTCGAGGTACTCCTCAAATTATGATTCTGAAGCAATTAATCAAATAGATATCATAGACATTGCTTCAGAGGAGTATTCTCAAGAGTTTCTCGGTTATTCTCATAATTCTGTGAGTGGGGATTCCACTTCATCATCTGAACCTATCATTTCCGACTCTTCCCCTTCTCTCACTCCGTTTGAGGGAAGTGATTTCCTTTTGGAAGAGGTCAAGGCTTTTCTCAAAAGTGATTCAGTTCCATCGGGAATTGATAAGACTGAGATTGATCTGGAGGGAGATATTCTTCTCCTTGAGAAATTGCTAAATCAAGACAATTCTCCTCCACTCCCTCCCGTACAACTTCATAATCAGGAAATCAAATATGTTGCGAAAACTGATGATTTTCCTGAGGTCGAGCTCAAGGACTTACCTCCTCATCTTGAATACGCATTTTTGGAGGGTGATGATAAATTACCCGTCATTATTGCTAAAGGTTTAAGTGATGAGGAGAAAGTTGCTCTCATAAAGGTCTTGAAGTCACACAATCAAGCAATTGCTTAGAAACTCTCCGATATTAAGGGTATTAACCCAGATTTTTGTACACACAAAATCTTAATGGAGGATGACTTCAAGCCCGCAGTGCAACATCAAAGACGGGTGAATCCAAAAATCCATGATGTGATTAAACAAGAGGTTCTCAAACTTCTTGATGCAGGATTGATTTACCCCATCTCTGATAGTCCTTGGGTTAGTCCCATCCATTGCGTTACAAAAAAGGGTGGCATTACTGTTGTCACTAATGAGAAAAATGAGTTGATTCCAACTCGGCTGGTTACCGGGTGGCGTGTTTGCATTGACTATCGTAAGTTAAATGACGCCACCCGCAAAGACCACTTTCTGCTGCCCTTTATGGATCAGATGCTTGAGAGATTAGCAGAGAACGAGTACTATTGTTTCCTTGATGGATTCTCAGGATACTTTCAAATCCCCATTGATCCATCGGATCAAGAAAAGACTACCTTTACATGCCCTTATGGAACCTTTGCTTATAAACGTATACCTTTTGGCTTATGTAATGCTCCAGGTACGTTCCAGAGGTGCATGATGGCCATATTTACCGACATGATCGGTAAAACCATGGAGGTTTTTATGGATGACTTCTCGGTCATTGGGGATTCATTCCAAACATGTCTCACCAATTTAGAAAAAATGTTGAAAAGGTGTGAAGACACCAATCTATGTCTAAATTGGGAAAAGAGTCACTTTATGGTCAAAGAGGGCATTGTCCTCGGCCATAAGATTTCCAAGAATGGGATTGAGGTTGACAGAGCTAAGGTTGATGTCATTGCTAAATTGCCTCACCCTACTACCGTCAAAGGTATTAGGAGTTTCTTGGGTCATGCCGGTTTCTATCGTCGATTCATACAAGATTATTCTAAAATCTCACGGCCTATGACTCATCTCCTCGAAAAGGATACTCCTTTTATCTTATCACCAGAGTGCATCGAAGCTTTTTAAACATTGAAGAAAAAGCTTACTGAGGCACCCATTCTTGTTGCCCCCGACTGGGATTTACCCTTTGAGCTTATGTGTGATGCAAGTGATTTTGCTATCGGTGCAGTCTTGGGGCAACGCAAAACGAAACACTTTCAGCCTATCCACTACGCAAGCAAAACTATGAACGAAGCTCAAACTCATTACACCACTACGGAAAAAGAATTATTAGCCTTGGTATATGCTTTTGAGAAATTTCGGACATACTTAATAATGACTAAATTTGTAGTGTATACGGATCACTCGGCTCTAAAATATTTATTTGCAAAACAAGATGCAAAGCCGAGATTGCTCCGTTGGGTTCTCCTCCTCCAGGAATTTGATATCATTATTCGTGATAAAAAGGAGCTGAGAACCTGGCTGCTGATCATCTGTCCCGATTAGAGAACCCTCATCAAGATGTGTATGAGAAAAAGGAAATAAATGAAACATTTCCTCTCGAAACACTCAATGCGGTTGCTTTTCGTGGAGATTCTACTACCCCATGGTTTGCCGACTTCGCAAATTACCATGCGGGTAACTTTGTTGTGAAAGGGATGTCAACCCAACAGAAGAATAAATTCTTTAAGGATGTCAATTATTACTTCTGGGATGACCCCTACTTATTCAAAATCTGTGCGGATCAAGTCATCCGACGGTGTGTATATGGACAGGAAGCCACTGAAATTCTCAAGGCTTGCCATGCTGGACCCACTGGGGGACATCATAGTCCCAATTACACCGCCAAAAAGGTGTTAGATTCCGGATTCTTCTGGCCCACAATTTATAAAGATGCCCAGGATCTCATTAAAACCTGTGACACTTGTCAACATCACGGGAACATTTCATAAAGAAATGAGATGCCACAAAATGCTATTCAAGTCTGTGAGATATTTGATATCTGGGGCATTGACTTTATGGGGCCATTTCCATCATCTAGAGGAAACAAATACATACTTGTGGCTGTTGATTATTTATCAAAGTGGGTTGAAGCGAAAGCTTTACCCACGAATGATGCCCGAGTTGTAGTGAAATTCCTGAAATCTCTTTTTGCCCGTTTTGGAACTCCACGTGCTATTATAAGTGATCGTGGTACACATTTCTGCAATGAAAAATTTGACAAAGTCATGCAAAAGTATGGTGTAACCCACCGTCTTTCTACCGCGTATCACCCACAAACAAGTGGAGGTTTCAAACCGTGGTATCAAAAGGATACTTAAGAGGACTGTTGGTGAAAACCTTGCTGCCTGGTCGGATAAATTAGATGACGCACTATGGGCCTTTCGTACAGCTTATAAAACACCCATTGGGTGTACACCTTACAAGCTTGTGTACAGAAAGACATGTCATCTACCGATGGAACTTGAGCACAAAGCCTACTGGGCATTGAAACATGCCAACTTTGACCTCAAAACTGCGGGTGATCACAGAAAAGTTCAAATGAATGAATTAAATGAACTACGTGCTCAGGCTTACGAGAACTCTTTAATCTATAAAGAAAAAACGAAGAGAATTCATGACTCAAAAATAAAGAACCGCGTTTTTAACGTTGGTGATCGAGTACTTCTCTTTAATTCTAGATTAAAGATCTTCTCGGGTAAACTAAAAACCCGTTGGACTGGCCCATTAACTATCACTAAGGTTTATCCATATGGTACCGTTGAGTTATCTCAAAATGACGGTCTATTTTTTAAAGTGAATGGGCATCGTGTGAAACACTACTTTGGAGAGGACATACCATCCATGGTTGTCCCGGATCTCCAAACTTTCCCCAAGGACAATTAAATTCCGGGTCGAGTCAAGCTAGCGACTCGGTTAACAAAAACAGTAGCTTCCTCATGGACAATTTAATTCGAGGTCGAGTCAAGCTAGCGACTCGGTAATCAAAAACAGTACCAATATGGGTTTTCACCCATATTTCTGATTTCTTTCTCTTTTCTACCACCCTAGTGTGGGGGAGATACCCCACATGTTGTATATATGTATATATGTCTCAAAAAAAAAAAAAAAAAAAAAAAAAAAAAAAAAAAAAAAAAAAGATGTAAATAGCCTAAAATAAAGGTTATTAATATTTCCTTCTTACGTTCTAAGTGTCGGTTTAACACCCGGTGTTTTGAATATTGAGGGCAATATTCATTTATAAGTGTGGGGGGGGGGGGGGGGGGGGATTCTCACGAATTCAAACACATGTTCCATCAAGCACCCTCATTTGATCAAAATTTAAAGTTTTTTCACACTTAGAAATGCAATAAATGGTTTTCAGTCCGCCATGTCTAACCCACATAAGGATTGGCTAATCCAGGAGCAAACGGCTCTTGGTAAAGATATCTCAAAACCGTTGATGGCTTGTAATTTGCCAAAAATTGTATGGTACCTCAACTCGCCATATCCTAAAAAGCGAATGAGTTGGCTAGCCCGCAAGATTATGGCTTGTGGTAAAGGCAGTGGAAAACCCATAATTGGTAATCAGCTCACCAAGATGTTGACTTTGTCCATCAAGAATTGGCTAGTCCAGAAGCAAACGGCTTTTGGTAAAGACAAAACAAATCCGTTGACAGCTGGTGGTTTGCTAAAAATCACATGGTTATCAGGTGGACGATAGTTCTTACTTGAATCGATACATCTGGCTACTCCAGAAGTGATGGCATTTGGTAAAGAGTAAAAATCCATTAAATTTTTCTCAAAAGATTGCTAGGGACTAGCAATAGTTTAGTGTGGGGGATTGATGAGTGTGTAAATACTCATCATTTCTGTTACATTTAAACTGCAAAAATATCTGAAAACACACAGGAATGCCTTAAAATACATAAAATATCCCTGGATTGTGTTTTTATGCAAAAGGATTGAAAACTGATGAAAAACAACACATTTCACATAATTTACAGTTTCAGTCCCTGAACTTTGAAAAATTGACAAAACTAGTCCCTGGTAAATCAAAACATGAAAAATATCATCAAAGGTCCTTAGGGATTCATAAGTTGTCAAGTTTAGTCCTTTAAAGTTAAAAATTACAAAACGACAACTTTAGTCCCTCAAGTTTGAAAAATGTCAAATATAGTCCTTAAGGTTTTAAAAATGGAAAAATATGAAAAGTAAACCTTGCACTATTCTTAAATGACATAATTGGTCCTTATCATAACTATGGAGAAATTACAGGTTCAGCCCTTCAATTTTCAGAAAATTACAAGTTTGGTCCCTGGTGTTTGAGAAATTGGCAGAAAAGGTCCCTGGGTATTTTAAATGAAAAAATTGCATCTTTGGTCCTTGGGTTATTCATACTTGGCAAATTTGGTCCTTATAATTACTTTGGGAAAGTGGCAAAATCAGCCCCTCAATTTTTACCAAATTACAAAATTGGTCCTTGTTCATTACTAATAACCAACCGGACCCTTTATATTATAAAACCAAATCCAATCCACACACAAACCAAAGCCCAGCCCCCCTTTTTTGCTTTTGGTCCAATCACCAAGCCCAAACCACACCCTTTATTATTTAAAACGGGTTTGACCCCGTTTGACTCCCCAAAACCGCCAAACAACAACCACTGTTCATCCCCCTCACCCAGCCTGCAAACACCAATACCAGGGTGGTTTTCCATATCCACCTCACCCCCAGCTCATCACCCACTCTCCCCTTACATACCTTCCACCTCATAGCTAACCCACACCCACAATTAATGCCTTTCCCACCATTTTTCACCAAAATCACCACTGTAGCACTCACTTTACTGGTTTTGCTATCAAACATCCACAACTTGGCTACTAACCCATGTTACTTGTCTCTTGCCACCTCCACAACACCCCAAGATGCATTAATTGAGAAAAAACAGCCACAAGCTATCTGTTTCACTTTTGGCGCCAAATTACAATTCAAAGGCTGAGATCACTTTGACTCATCCAACGGTTGAATTTATTGATGGGAAAGATTCAGAGACATATGGGGAGTCTCAATAGCCTATAAAGAAAGCAGGGGAAGCATTGTGGATATATATCTAGTTTAATTAAATAAAATGTATGTCGACTTAATTATGTTTTAATTTCCAGTGTAAAATTTAGCTTTCAAGTACTTTGTTTAAGTGTTTTCAGTGTATGTGAATCTATTTCCAATAATCAATTTCAGTTTTTAAGTTTGAAATCCGTTTATGCAATTTCTTGTTCAAAATCTCATGTTTCCTTGAATGTTGTTAATAGTGTTAATCTTGGACTCATAAGCTCATATAAGCTCCTTATGTAGCTTCTGAGAGCTATTAGAAACCTTAAAATTCAGTGTATGATCATTAGCTCAAAATACCAAAAATACAAATAAATACTAGAAAAATAACAAATCAGTTTGTATGAAGATGATGCATTGGAGCAGATTGAATTATGGATGGATCTTGGTTTAGTGCTTATTGGTAAGCTATAGGAGTTGTTATTGGTCCTTGGATTTCAATTGAACACCTTGAAGCCATTTGTAAGCAATCTCACCAATTTTGGCATTCCACTGTATAACTGCTTAACACTGCTTATTTTGATCTTTTTATGCTTATTTAGTATTAGTCAGTTGTTATATTGCTTAAGATAAGTAGATTGTTAATTAGTTTCCATAATTGCTTAATAGTCTAAAATTCACAGTCCATATATCATAAATTGTATGCTGTGGTAATTGTTGTTATTATCTGTGTTTTTAGGTTTCTTTTAGGTCAATTCATCAAATTAGAACCCTTGGAATCTATTTCATGGTCTTAATCTGTTAATTGCTTTGAAATCATCAAAATATTTAAGATATAGTAGTGTTTGGTTTATCTGATTACACTGTGATAAGAGGTGTTATTGTGGGTAACTTCTGTTCTAACCTGTCACTTAGAGTCATAATATCTCAGTTCAACCATTAAATACAGTCTTTATTAGTAAAATAGTCAAAATAGGTTTTAATCTTCCTTGTTTTGTTGTCTGTTAAGGATTTAGAACCCCTAATCACCTAGATCACTTCATTAGTTGTTAGGATTGCTTAGGATAGTTGCATTTCACCTAAATACAACATAATCAGTAAGTGGATTTGATCCTAAGTTCATATTAGTCAACTTAGCAAATTTTCTTAAAAAGTCAAAAAGGTGTATGATCTGAAATCCTTAAAATGGCATGAATTATTATGATTTTTGTGTAAGGTTTTAGGGTCTGAAACTTATTGTGTGTATACTCTACCAGTTGAACTTGAGTTTCTTACATCTAATTCATTTTTGTGATTTTATCTGTGCAAGTTACACCCATCAAAACTCACTTGCAGGGGAAGGTACTCCCCTGCTACACAGACCATCACCTCAACCCCACCACCTTTGGTGGTTGATTATGGCCACCACAGTGGTCCCACAGGCCCAAATCTTGGTTCTCAGAACCCCCTCCTACCAGAGTTCATAAGTTGACCCTTTGTTTGACCTGTGCATCAGTGGACCCCATTTGGATTTGCACTTGAAGGTTGTCCCATTTTCAGTCACAGACCTCAATAAGCAAGTGCTTATTTTGATCTTCTTGGCTTATTTTGCCATCTTATTTGAGTGAATTGACTTAAAAGTTTCCAACTAACTTAGGTGAACTAGATTTCACCCTTGTGGACCCCACATAAGCTCATTTGAGCTTATTTCTTGATTTAGTCAAACTTGGTCAACTGTAAAGGCAAATAAGCACTCACAGTGCTTATTCTTGGTTTCAAAATTAGTTTTCTTTATAAAAGTTTCTTATTTTAAGTATTTTAATAGTTCTATAAAAGAAAAAACAGAAAAAGCCAAATTTAATTATAGTGATAGCTTCTATTTAATAGAAATTATCTATTTAATTTTCTTTTTAGCTTATTTATAAGCATTTCTTAATTTTTATATTTTTATTAAATATCTTTTATATTAAAGTATTTTTATAAATTTTTCCATATTTTTCCTTTGTCATTTAGTAATATTTAGAATTAATACTAGTTTAATTAATTATTAATTAATAATTAAGGATTAAATAGGATAATTATATTTTATAAAGTACGACCTAGTTTTTATAATTTTTATAGCTTCTATATAAGGTAAAACATCTTTATAATTTTTTTTAGAATTTATACTATTCATTTTCTATTTTTTATAATATAATTAGTTTAATTGGTAATTAATTAATAATTATTATAATAATTAGTAATTTAGTTTAAAATACATAAAATAAAATTTTTATAATTTTTTAGGATTCCCGTGATGGTTAATTAGATTTATAAAAATCCTCTTAATTATCTAAGTCTTTTTAGTATTTTTAATAATTTAAATCAATATAATTAGTCAAATAATAATTAATTAAATAATAATTAATTAAATAATAATTAGATAAATAGTTTGAAAAATATAATTTTAGTTTTAAAATAAGTTTTATAATATTTTAGACTTTTAGAAATTTTAATTTTATATTTCTAGACTTATTTTACATTTTTCTATTTATTAGTGAATTATTAAAATTAAAAATAGTTATTAAATAATAATAATTAATTAAATAGTTATAAAAATAATTTTAATTTTCTAATAAGTTTAGGATTCCAAAAATATAATTTTCATATTTGTGAGAGTTTTATTTAACAGAATTCACATTTAGTTTAATACGCTTACGTTTATTTAAACGTACATTTTATTTCTGTTTATATTTTTAGGTTTTATTAACTTTTAAATAAATTAGTAATTATAAAATAAATATTTTGAGTTTATTTAATTTGCTTTTAAGCCCCTAAGGCATACAAATTCCTACTATAGTTAAAATTATTTTTGTTGTTTACGTTTAAAATATTAAACGTATACGTTTTCCAGTTCCTTTTCATTTGTACTTATCTGATTTCACGTATTAGTTGATATAGCTTATCAAAGCTATTCTAACTTATATTTCAGTAGTACAATCACTTAAACCCTTTTCCTGTTCAAATCACCTGATCTCGAAGTCATTTTATTTCAGATTTCACGCCTCGTTGGGATTTAATGATCTGGGGAAACACTACACTCCACGGAGTATTGGTTTAGACTGTTTGACTTGTTGATCATTACTTGGTTAATATTTTCTGACTGTTTGAGGCCAATCAGTACCCGAAAATACATATTGGTTATGTATTCCCTTTAGCATTCAAGAGATATTATGCAAGTGATGTTTTAAACATAACGTTTTGATTTTGTATTCTCAATGTGAGACGAAAAAATATTTGTCCTATTTGTGAGAAACTTTTGGAAGAATTTGACATGGGGTGTTTTAGCAAACATGTTTACACTTAGTAAGAATGTAATTCCTAACTATGGGGAACATGATTAGTTTTGTTAAACACCTAATTTCATGCATGAGTTTCTCAAGTTGATGCATAAGTTTTTGTTTTTGTGCAAAAATAAAATTCCTTGACTCAGATCAGGATTGTAATCAAGTTTAGAATACTTACAATGATGATTGATTTGCAATGTGAGTGAAAGGAAGACCAAGAAATCGTAGGTATGGATGGATGGTAAAGTGAATAGTAACAGTTTGGAAGTGGTGGTATGAGATAATGGGTGTTTGTTTTAATATAAACAAAAAAATGGTTCTGCAGGTCAGCGGATACGGCGGACCCTTGAATTGGGTTCCGTCCGTTGTGTCTGAGGGTTCCGCCGACCCTGCTGAGAAAAAGAGTTATGGATTTGTTTTGATTTTTGTGATTTTTGTCTAATGTCCAGAACTACAACGTAGGTTCCATGAGTCCTAAGCCTAGCCTAAGAAGGTTAAAAGGTTCACGTTTAAGGGGTTTCGTGAGAATGTCAGCTATGTTGTCTTCGGAAGAAACTTTCTCAATTGAGATATTTCCTTTTTGAACGTTGTCACGAAGGAAATGATGACGGATTTCAATATGTTTGGTACGAGCATGTTGAACCGGGTTTTTGCTAAGATCAATGGCGCCTTTGTTGTCACAAAGAATTGTGATGTCGTTAAGTTAAATTCCGTAGTCGACAAGAGCTTGCTTCATCCAAAGAGCTTGTTGACATGCCTTTCCGGCCGAAACATACTCGGCTTCCGTTGTTGAGATAGCAAGAGCCGTTTGCTTCTTAAAGAACCATGAGGTGAGACAATGTCCAACAAAAGTACAAATACCACTTGTGCTTTTTCTATCAACATAGTCACCAGCATGATCCGAGTCGGCATACACTATAGTGTCTATTCCAGTTCCTTTAGGATACCATAAACCTAAATGTGTAGTGCCCTTAATATACCTAAAAATCCTTTTAACGGCTTCGAGATGAGTAGTCTTAGGATCTTCTTGAAAACGAGCACATAGACAAACACTAAACATAATGTCGGGTCTACTAGTCGTTAGGTAAAGTAGACTACCAATCATACCTCTATATTTAGGTGCTATCTACGGATTCACTTTCCTCATCCTTGGTGAGTTTAGTTTCCATGGACATGGGTGTTTTGATTGGTTTCAAATCTTCTAATCCAAATTTGTTAAGCATGTCCTTAATATATTTAGATTGGTTAAAGAAGATACCATCTTCTAGTTGTTTAATTTGGAGTCCTAGGAAAAAGTTGAGTTCTCCCATCATACTCATTTCAAACTCGTCATGCATGATTTTTGAGAAATCCACACATAGTTCTTGACAAGTTGATCCGAATATAATGTCATCAACATAGATTTGGACTATGATAATATGTGAATCTTTCTTCTTAGTGAAGAGAGTATTATCAACTAAGCCCATGGTATACTTAGGGTCAACTAGGAAGGTTTTAAGTCGATTATACCATGCTTTTGGAGCTTGCTTAAGTCCGTAAAGAGCCTTTTTAAGTTTGTAAACATGATTTGGTTTTTTAAAATCGATGAAGCCCGGTGGTTGAGCAACATACACTTCTTCATTAATGACTCCGTTTAGAAATGCACTTTTGACGTCTATTTGAAAAGGTTTAAAATTGTGGGCACATGCATATGCAAGTAAGATTCTAATTGACTCGAGCCTAGCAACCGGAGCAAAAGTTTCAACGTAGTCAATGCCTTCTTGTTGATTATATCCTTGTGCAACTAGCCTAGCTTTGTTTCTAGACACAATTCCATTTTCATCCATTTTATTACGAAAGACCCATTTTGTTCCAATTATCGTTTGACTCTTTGGTTGAGGAACTAATGTCCATACATCATTCCTAACAAATTGGTTTAACTCTTCTTGCATTGCAATTACCCAAGACTCATCCTTAATGGCTTCATTAATATTTTTCGGTTCAATGGTTGACACGAAACAAAAGTAGTTGCTTTCATTTTGAACTTTTGATCTTAGTGTTCTTTCGTTAATGTTGCCTATTACACTATCTAATGGATGACTTTTAGATTCTTTGACATTTACAAGTTCTTTGTTTAATAGTTCATCTTCCTTGTCATTACCTAAGATCTCTTGACTTTCTATTGCTTGGCTTTCAACTAAGTCATCATCTACCAAAGGTGATGTCTTAGAGGGAGGTGGACTCTCGTCAAATGTTACGTTCAACGATTCCTCGACTCTTAAGGTTTCTTTGTTCAAAACAATGTTAGCTTTACTATTTTGTGAATATCCAAGAAATACACCTTCATAAGACTTTGGGTCAAATTTGGTGAGATAATCCTTGGTGTTAAGAATGAAGCATTTACTTCCAAACACTCTAAAGTATCCTAATGTAGGCTTTTTTACCTTTATATAGTTCATAAGGAGTTTTCTTCAAAAATGGTCTAATTAAGACTCGATTTAAAATGTGCGTTGATGTGTCAACGACATTACACCAAAATTTTTGTGGAATGTTTTGTTCATTAAGCATTGTTCTACTCATCTCTTGTAACGTCCAGTTTTTACGTTCTACTACACCATTAGATTGAGGGGTACGTGGAGCCGAAAAGTTATGAGTAATACCATTAATATCACAAAAGTTTCCAAATTGAAATTCATTATCAAATTCACGACCGTGATCCGTTCTAATAGACACAGTATTAGACCCTACTTGATTTTGAATTTTCTTACTTAGAATCTCAAATTTATCAAAAGCTACATTTTTACTTTTCAAAAATTTTGTCCAAGTATATCTTGAGTAATCATCGACTATGACCAAAGTGTAGAAGTTACCTCCATAACTTTGTATAGCGGATGGACCAAATAAATCCATATGCAAAAGTTCTAGACCCCTAGATGAAGAAACCAAGTTTTTAGCCTTATGGCTTCTATGAACTTGTTTACCGACTTTGCAAGCATCACAAAAGTGTTGGTCATATTTCAACTTAGGTAGGTTTCGAACTAAGTCTTTGGAGGAGAGGTTTTGAATTAGTCTCACGTTAGCATGTCCTAAACGTCTATGCCATAAAGTTGAAGATTCATCTAATGAGGTAAGACAAAGTTTGTCTCTAGATGTTGGATCCATCTTTATGACGTATACGTTGTTCTTAAGGACACCTTTGGCTATGGTTATACCATCTTTAAGTATTTTACTTCCGTTTTCACTAAAAAGGACATTATACTTATTACGACAAAGTTGACTAATACTAAGGAAATTAAAACCTAAGTTATCAATATGAGCTACATCATCTATAAAAAGGGAGTCATGAGAGATTGTACCTTTTTCCGATGATTTTGCTCTTAGCTTTACTACCAAACATAACATTACCTCCATCACATTTGTGATAAGTAGTGAAGAGGCTTTTGTTACCCTTCATGTGCCTTGAACAACCGCTATCTTTAATCCATTCATCCGGTTCCAAACAAACTTTGAGGTACATCTATTTTACGAAAAACACTCAAACATTTGGTCCCCAATTTCTCATGGGTCCATTTTGGTTAAGCATACCATTAACTTGTTCCAAGTATGAAAATAGAACATAAGGGTTCCATGACATGTAATTCGGAGTTTGGTAATGTCCAGGAGTGTTTTGGTTCCAAACATGTTGGTAGTTTGGTCGAGTGTTGAAGTTGCTCTTTGGAAAGGGTCGTTAGGGAATTGGAGTCTTAGGTCTTGGTTGAGTAGTCTTAGCTCTAAATTCGTTTTTACTAAGTCCTACTCCAGTTTTAAAGGCAGGTTTTTGTTCCATTTTTATATGTGACTTTAACAAATTTTGAACGATCCGATGTGGAGGATGTTACTGCTGCATCAGACCTGGCGGAACCTTCAGGTTCAATGGGCGGAACCCTGGATTGGGTTCCGTCTGTTCCGCGGGCTGCTGTAGCAGTTTTGTTAGTTTCTTGTGCATTCTTTTCTTGTTTCATTTGACCCTTTGAAGTTTCTATTTTCATGAATCCTAGTCCTGTTTTATCAAAGGGTGACTTTTGAATTTTCATAATTTCATCCGCACAAGAAATGCTCTTATCGAACTTCTTAAACTTTGTGGTTTGTTTTATTAGATCATTTTAAGTAATTTTAAGTTTCTCAACTTCAAGTTTAAGTTCTTCACATGATTTGCAAGATGTGTCAATACCTTTACTCTTTTCTAATCTCTTAGCTTTTTCTTTTAACTCATAAACTTCATTTTCTAAAAACTCCTTTTTAGTTTTCAAAAACTTATTTTTGTTTATGATTTTTAAGCTCAATTCACAAAGTTTGTTATATTCTTTTTGTAAGGTGTCATCATCAATAGAGGAGTAAGATGAGTCGGAGAGTACCTCATTTGAGTCGTGAGCCATGAGAGCAATATCATCATTCTTTGGCTCATCGTCATCTCCTTCATAGTCACTCCAAGCACCACCCACAAAAGCTTGTTGAGGTTTGCTCTTGGCTGGTTTTGGACATTCTCCTACAAGATGACTTGTGTCTCCACACCTATAGCATTTTTTTTCAACCTTTCCTTTTCTATCATCACGATCTTTTCGGAAAGTTTTCTTGTCATCTTTAGGTTGCATTACAAACTTCCCTCTTCTACGAAAGAACTTCTTGAAGTCTCTAACGACTATAGCATATTCCTCATCATCACTATCTGAAGTAGATTCTTCATCATCACTTGATTGGACTCTAGCTTTCAAGGCAATGGACTTAACTTTTTCTTTCTTGCCTCTAACTAGTTCTGAATCTTTTTCCATGACCATTTCATGAACTTTGAGGTTTCCAATTAGCTCGTCAAGTGACATGCTTGAAAGATCTTTGGATTCTTCAATTGCCGTTACTTTTGCTCTCCACTTCGGATGGAGTGCTCTAAGGAATTTCATGACAAAATTCTTACTACAAAAAGATTCATCAAGTGCTTTAAGTGAAGTAATAATAGTGTTAAACCTAGCAAATGCATTATCAATAATCTCATCTTCGGAAATAACAAATTGTTCATATTGTTGAATGATTGGCTCCAAACGGTCAACCTAAATTGACCAGGTAATGGTCAATAAGGTCAAAGGCCCAGAGTCAATCTCCGTGGAAGTATAGGGTTTCCCCGGGTCGTTATGTCCCGACGAGGTGTGAATTGTAAACAAACGGTTATTTGATCGGGTGAATTTGGATGGAAAAAGGGTTTTGTGTGTGATTGAGCTATGGAATCTACAAGAGAATAGCTTAAATAAGCTAAATGAATAAGACGAGAAAGTTAGAAAAACCAGAAACGTTTAAAACCTAAAAACGCGTACGTTACGTTTAAATAAAACGTAGACGTACAAAATAAAACGCGAGTTTTGGTAAAATAAAATACTTACAAAAGTGAGAATCACATTTTTACAATCCTAATAATAAAAGAAACTTTTTAGAAAATTAAAATTACTTTTTACACTATTTAATTATTTAATATTAATTAAATACTAATTATTACTAATTATTAATATTTAAAACACTTAAATATAATACAATATTAATTAAACACTAGAAAAATGAAAATAAAATTTCTAAAATTATAAAATCACTAAAAACAACTTTTAAAATTAAAAATATGTATTTTTGTCTTTTTGTGGTTTTTATATTAGTTAATTACTAATTAATTACTAATTACTAAATAAACTATTTTAAATTATAAAAATTAGCAAATGAACAGTAAAAATTATAAGAAAATTTATAAAATTACTTTACATTATATAAAAGCTAGGAAAAATATAAAAACTAGGTTTTGATTAATAAAAACTAATTATGCTATTTTAAACTAATTATTAATTAATAATTAATAAAACTAAGATTAATTCTAATAAATACTAAATGATGAAATAAAAATCTGAGAAAATTACTATAAATACTTTAATATAATAGGTAATTAATAAAAATATAAAAATGACAAGTACTTAATAAAAATTTAAAAATGAAAATTAAAATTAAATTACATTAAATAGAAACTATCACTTAATTTTAAATTTGTTTTTCTTGATTTTTCTTTTACAAACCTATTAAATACTTAAAAACAAACACTTTTTGTAAAAACAAACTTTTTGTAAACTTAAAATAAGCTGAAATGAAAGCTAAAAGCCCAACAGTTGACTTTGTTTGACTTAAATGGAAAATAAGCTTAAACCAGCATGTGTGGGACCCACTCTGGGTAATTCAGGTGTACATAAGCTTATGGGACTTGAATAAGCTGGAAAAAGTACTATTGGACCTCAGAATAAGCAATAAGCTAATCAATAAGCACTTATCTAACTTGTTTCAAAGCTGAAACAGGGACAGACTTGGTGGCTAAATTCAGGTGGGTCCCAGGGCTTCCAAGGTCAAACAAAGGTTCAAAACATAAACCCTACTAGGAGGGGGTGGAAAGGAACAAATATGGTGGTTGTGGGACCACTGAGGTGGCCAGAACACCACCACAAAGTGGTGGTGGTGGGTGGTGAATCTGCTGAGACAGAGCAGACCCTCCCCTGCTAGTGTGTTTCAGGCCAAGTGGGGCCCACAGATAAAATCACAAAAATAAGCAAACCATGGAAACATGTAGATGAGGTGGTAGACAATTAAAAGAAACAAGTTCCAAAGGTTAACTCTTAACAGAAAAATCACATAAAATCTGGCAACTTTTGGAAAAAAACTAAGAAATGCAAATTTGACTTTTTGCCAAAAACTTAAGAACTTGACTTTTTTGAACTTTGGGTGATCTAAACTAACCTAGGATGTTATAATGAGCTGGTTTGAGACCAAATTAAGATTGATGCATCAGATTTAAACCAAATTGGTGAAAATGGGGTACCCACTGACCCACAGTGAACTGTTATGGGCAAGGGGGTGGGATTTTGACTTTGGCTATGTAAAACTTGGATTTGGGACTTGTTTTGACCTAATTATATCTAAGGTAACTTGTCAAACCCAAAAATAACAAACAAAACTCAGAATTCAGTGGTCACAACCACTCATCCAAACACCCCTTAAAATAAACTGATTCTTGGTTTTCAAAGCAAAAGGCTGAGTTAGACCATGAGTTTGACACATAAGGTTATACTATGTCATAACAAACTTATTCTAACACAAATCCATCACTGATAACATCAAAACACCATAAATCAATATAAGGCTAAAAATGGCAGTTAAGAACAACAATTGAGCAACAAAGAAACTAATGAACAAACTAATGAACAAGCAGGGGGTTATAAACAATATTATGACTAAAAAACAACAAATAAACACAAAGAGACACAGATTAGCAGCTTATAAGCATAACTACAATGAAAAGCATAAAATGGAAATTATGGACTTACAAGTGATCCATCTGAGAAATAAGGTACCATGGATTCAAAAGATAACCTAAAGCCTCCCATGAGACTACTAAACCAAATGCATCCAGATTTAACCTGCTCCATTGCTTCAATCTTTATCTTGACTGAGTTTTGAATTAAAAGCTATTTATTTGATATTTTTGAGTGATTTGTATTTTCTCAACCTAACTTATTGTAAATGCTTAATAAACTTATAAAAGCTTAATGACAAGCTAAAATGAGTTCAAAGAAATAGAAATCAACAATTTTCAACAACATTAAAGTCAAAACGTAATTTTCACTAAATATGGTAAAAACTGAATTAACAAACAAAGCTTAGAATTAATGCTTGAAATAAGTCTCAAATACACTGAAAAGCTTGAAATTACAAATTAAAGCTAACTTTACACTAAGAGAAATAGAGATTACATGAAATCGACCTAAAATTATACTAGCTAACTATTCTACATTGACTACTCTCCCTTTCTTCTCTTTTCTTTTCTTTTTATAGTCCCTGAGTCATCTCTGACTTTTCCCACCTTCTTTTGTGACCATTGGATTGGTGATTTCGATCCTGGCCCTTCATCTTCTTTTTGGCGGGAAATTTTAACTTGGCAGGTTGTGGGTTGCTTGGAGAATTTTGAGGATAATAAATGTTGTTTGGAGCGTATTGGATGCTAGGGGGACAAGGTATGGGAGTGGTCTGAGGTGGAGGAGGGGGGTGGAGTATTGGGTGAGTTATCAAGGAAGTGGGGGAGTTATTTGTGGGAGGTTAGGGATGGTCAAATAAGATTTGACCGGGTTTAAAAATAAAAAACGGGGGATTAACTTTGGGTGGTTTAGGCTGAAAATGGGATTGGGCTAGGGATGTACATGGGCTGGGGTGTGTTGTGTTTGGTTTTGTTTGGATAAAAAGAACAAGGATCCGTTTGGTTAGTTAATAATACACAAGGACCACTTTGTAATTTCAGAAAATATGGGGGACTGAAAATGGTGATTTTCCAAAGTTAATCACAAGGACTATAATCGTCATATGTGAATAACATAAAGACCAAAATTATAATTTTACCATTTATCAAATTCCCGGGGACTAAAAATGACATTTTTCAAAGCTCGGGGACTAAACATGTAATTTCCTCAAAATTCTCACCCAAGGATCATTTTTGATAATTTATGATTTTTAAGGACCAAAAATGATTTATCCTTCAAAATTATCCCACCAGGGACCTTTTCTGCCAATATTTGAAACTCCAGGGACCAAAAGTGTAAATTTCCAAAACTTTCCAATTTTTCACCAAAGGACTAAATATGATATTTTATGATTTCAAAATGACCTTTGGTGATAATTTTCCATATTTTGAATATCCAGGGACTAGTTTTGTAATTTTGTGAAAGTTGAGGAACTGAAACTGCCAATTTTGCAAACTTTGTGCGTTTTTCATCTGTTTTTGCTCGTCTTGCATCTAAAACATATAAAACACAATTTTGAAATATTTTTAGTATTTTGATGCATTTCTGAGTGTTTTTTTGTATGTTTTGCAGTTCAGAATAGACAAAAAATGATGAGTGTTTGAGCACTCATCATTTAACAAGAAGATCAATTTTGTTATCTTTAACTTGTGAGTTTCCTTGATGAGTGACTATTAAAGATAGCCAAATATCTTTGGCGGTTTTACACATAAAGACTCTTTCATATTCTTTCTTAGGCAAAGCATTGTAAAGCATCATTTTAGCTTCATTATTTTTAGCAATCAATTTCTTTTGATCATCATCTTTAATATTAGTAACTATATTATCACCATCAATGATTATATAGCATAAATCTATATCTTTAGATTTCACGTAAGTTTCAAAATGGTTTTTCCAATATATAAAACCATTTGCTTCAAAAAGTGGTGGTCTTTGCATAGATCGCCCTTCTTTGTAATTTTCAAAATCCATGGATCGTTTCAAGTTTTAAAACACAATATATTTTAAAAGCTTGAGTAACGTAGCTCTTGATGCCAATTGTGGAAAACAAGAAGGGGTTGAATAGTTTACCGTTTAAAATCTTTTTAACTTGTTTAATTACCTTTTGAAACTTTCCGTTTGATCAAAGATATATACACAAACACAATATATAACATGCAAGTATAAAGAAAGAAACGATCAAACCACAACACGAGTATTTATCGTGGTTCGGCTACAAGGACTCTTTTTCCTTGCCCTACGTCCACGCCCCGAGTATCCAACTCGAGAGTTTCTTTCACTAGTCAACAAGCTCCTTTCACTGGCGGAGAAAACCTTACACGTCGCTTATACACGTTTACCGACACTAAGCTAGATGTCGAGTTCTTTTACAAGGGTACAACAACTCCCGTCACACTTTGTATTTTGAGGACTAAAATACTAACCGATCACTACTGAAAATACACACTCAAATGAAGTGTAAACTACACAAGTCTACACAATGCTAAGCTAACAAGTCTTGCAACGTTGTGTTGAATACTTGTAACTTTTTATGAACTCGTGAATCTCTTTGCTACAAAAAGAAACTTCACATATGAGATGTTAATGGGTTAGATGAAAGAATGAATGAATGTGTAAAAATATGATGTAGAGTGATAAGCCAAAAATCAAACTTGTGGCTTAGTATTTATAGCAAAACCTTCTGCAGGCCTGGTGGATACGGCGGAACCCTCAGATGGGTTCTGCCCGTGTACCCCCAGGGTTCCGCCGGGCTTGCAGTTGGTTTTGCAATAAATCTTGCAAACCAAACAATGTCACATCTCATTACACTTAGTCAAACACAAAACTTGTGCAAGCAAACATATGGTTAGTCAAACACACTTTCTTTCCATAAATGTATATTGACAAAACTTGCCATAAATGTGATGTGACATTTCTATTTTAAGAAATAAAAAGTATTGTGTTTTATGAAATGTAAAATGTAGCAAATGTCTAGTTATGCAAGTCTTTAAAACTAAGATTATGATTTACTTAGAAACTAAAGTTTACATTTTGTCGTTAACAAAACTTAGCAAAGATCGTAAAATGTAAATAACATTTTTAGGCGATATTTGTATTAACATGTCATATAGAGTTTAATGAAATTAAAATGGTCCATTGTGCTATCTAATTATGTTTCCTACTATTTTGTTAATTAAGAATTGTTGAACCTTATCTATAAAATACATTTTAGCCCCAACTCCTATTAAAGATACATCTTCCAGATCATTGTACAAATCGTTCTCAAATATATGAAAAAGATTGCAGGTGTTGTAGCATATGTAAAACGATATTAGTTGAACTTCTAAGAGTAGAGGAAGAAGAAGAGTAGAGGAGGAGAATTATATGAGTAATAATTCAAATATATGAAATGACCGTTATACCCTTCACTAAAAATAAAACAAAACATTAAATTATGGTTGAGGGACGCATTCAGCCTCAAAATCTCACTGTTTGGACGCCTGGCAACTAAAAAAAAAATTAAGGTGCCCCGTGATGTTTCGTGAAAAGTTTAGGGACCAACGGTGTATTTTTGTCTTCTTTTTATTTATAGTGGAGAATAGGGGTGAGCAAACGGACTGGATGGACCGGACCGACCGACAAAACCGACCGGACCGGATCGGACCGGACCGACCATATTCGGTCCGGTCCTCGGTCTAGGCTTTTTGGTTAATTCGGTCTTCGGTCTGGTTGGTCCGGTCCAGTCCGGTCCGGACCGACCAAAAAACCAAAAAAACTTGCCAAATCTTACCTATTTGGACCGGACCGAACCGGACCGGACCGACCACATTCGGTCTCGGTCTCGGTCCGGGTTTTTACCTTATTTCGGTCTTCGATCTTGTCGGTCCGGTCCGGTCCCAGACCGATGCTCACCAGAAGAGATAGAGACATTTTTGACTCAACAATGATACAAGAAAAGTTGACATTAAATCAAAAATTTTGTTCACATTTCACACAAAATTAGATGAGTACCTTAATTATAGTTGCGATATTGTGGTTAATTGTTTCCTGTTTTACAATGTGATATCTCAACAAAAAAAAAAATCAAATTTGATGCTCCGTCAATGATAACAGAAAATCCACGATATTGACACATAAAGGTTTAGAAAATGCTTATTTGGTAAATCCTGTTTTGAAACAAAATCCATGCAATGGTGTTTGATGACCTGTAGTAATGTGCCTTAAGTGATAGATTAATTACCTCATATCTGCTCAAAGGTAGTATATAGTAGAAAGTAGAAACCACACAAACTGAACCAAATCCTATTAATATTTGCCAAATTCACAATGACACTATCCAAAATCTCATGTATCAGAAAACAAATGAAAGATAATGGTTAATTTCAATGCAAACAAATCCTGTACTATACTAATCCAACTAAAGGTAATGTTTTTGTACTAAATTCTTCATCCAAGAGTAACTTTTAATGAGGGTTCCCAAAGTGTTGTTGATGTTCGTACCCCATTTTTTGTTGTTGTGGTGCGTGCTGGTGGTGCTCCTCCTTGTCCCCCATCGATATATGTAGATGGCGGTGTTGGTGGTTGTTACGCGCCATGATGGATGTTAGTGGGTGGCAGCCCACCATTAAAATTTGTGGATGGCAGTATTGGTGGTTGTTGCATGCCACCATAGACATTGGTGGGTGGCGGTGATAGTGCTGATGGTGAGGGTTGCATCACCATGGCACCCCCATGGAAACTAGTTGGTGGTTGTTGCACATCACCATAGAAGTTAGTGGGTGATGGTTGTGGTGTTGGCAGTCCCCCATTGAACTTTTTGGATGGTGACGTTGGTGGTTGTTGCATGCCACCATAGAAACCAGAGGGTTGTGGTGTTGATGGTTGTTGCAGACCATCATAGAAATTAGCAGGTGGCAGAGATGGTGTTGCTAGTGGGTGTTGCTGCACCACCATGGTACTACCATTGAAACTAGGGGCTGGTTGTGCTAGTTGTGCTGGTTGTTGCTGCGTGCCACCATAGAAATTATTGGATGAAAGTGATGGTGTTGGTTGTGGGGGTGCCTGCGCCACCATGACACTACCATGGAACCTAGGGGCTTGTGGTGTTGATGGTCGTTGCACGCCACTATAGAAATCAGTGGTTGGCGGTGATGGTGTCGGTGGTGATGGGTGTAGGGGTGGCTGCACCACTATGGTAATACCATGGAAATTAGTATGTGTGATGTTGATGGTTGTTCCACACCACCATAGAAATTCGTGAGTGGTGGTGATGGAGATGGATATGGTGTTGGCGGTGGTTGTGGCTGTGGGGCTGGTTGGACCACCATGGAAGTATCGTGAATGGTGATGTCATGAATGCTTGATCTCTTCCTCTCTTTAATTCTAGAAGTTTGTCGTAGGAAAAACTTTTGGGCATGACTGGCTACTTGTGTTGGCGTCCTTGTGACAACCGAGTTTCTTGAAAGACTAAGTTTGTAGATACGCAACATACTTTCTCAAAATTACCGAAATACGTAACATATTAAAGAGATTACTTATATCGTTAAGAAACTTTCAAAATTGGCACAAGATACGGAATGTTGACCGGATTTTTACCTGGTTGACCGGTTTGTAGGTAAACACTTAAAAAAACATACATTATTGGTCCCTGTGGTTTGCGTCTGTTTTCACCGGTCATCCTTTAACTTTATTTCAGTTATAAAAGTTACAATAATGGTCCTTGTCGTTTGGGTTGACTTTCACCTTTAATCCCTTAACTTTATTTTCACTTTTTCATCCATGTTTACACGTGTAAAGTTTGTTTTTGCACGTTTTCGTCCGTTTTTACAAGTTTTCGTCCGTTTTTACACGTTTTTGTCGTTTTTACACGTTTTCTTCCGTTTTTCCACTTTTTCGTCCGTGTTTACACAGTCCATCACCACCAAAAAATTCCCAAAAAACTATTTTCAAAAAATATATATATAGACAAAAAATTAAAAAAAAAAAAAAAAAAAAAAAAAAAAAAAAAAAAAGGTTTTCGAAATAATGTTTTTGAATTTTAAAATTCCAAAAACATATTTTCGAAAAAAAAATTTAAAAATTCGAAAAATTATCTTTTTTTTTTCGAATTTCTAAAAATTTCTAGAAAATATTTTTTAGAAAAAAATTTAAAAAAAAAATCTAAAAAACTTTTTAGAAAATTATTTTTATTCATTTTTTCTAAAAAATATTTTAGAGAAAAAAAATTTAGAAAAAAAATTATTAAAAATATTTTAGAAAAAAAATTTAGAAAAATATTTGAATAAAAATATATTTTTTTTTAATTATAAAAAATATTTTAGAAAAAAAATATTTTTAGAAAAAAAAATTAGAAAAATATTTGAACAGAAATATTTAAAAAAAATAGAAAAAAAATTATAAAAAAAAAATTAGAAAAAAAATATTTTTAGAAAAAAAAAATTAGAAAAATATTTGAATAGAAATATTTTTTAAAAAACATTTTTTCTAAAAATATTTTTATTCAGATATTTTTATTCGATTTTTTTTATAAATTATTTTTTTAATTTTTTTGTCTAATTTTTTTTTGGAAAATAGTTTTTTGGAAATTTTTTGGTGGTGATGGACTGTGTAAACACGAACAAAAAAGTGGAAAAAACGGAAGAAAACGTGTTAAAACGGACCAAAACGTGTAAAAACGGACGAAAACTTGTAAAAACTGACGAAAACGTGCAAAAATGAACTTTACACGTGTAAACACGGGCGAAAAAGTGAAAATTAAGTCAATGGACTAAGGGTGAAAGTCAACCCAAACGACAAGGACCATTATTGTAACTTTTATGACTGAAATAAAGTTAAAGGATGACTGGTGAAAATAGACGCAAACCACAGGGACCAATAATGTATGTTTTTTTAAGTGTTTACCTACAAACCGGTCAACCAGGTAAAAATTCGGTCAACATTACATATCTTGTGTCAATTTTGAAAGTTTCTTAGCGATATAAGTAATATCTTTAGTATGTTACGTATTTCGGTACTTTTGAGAAAGTATGTTGCGTATCTACAAACTTAGTCCTTTCTTGAAATACTACGCCAGTCGCCTCTTCCATATTTATTCAGCCCGTCCAAGAACCTCCTGTGAACATATCATAATTGAAATCCGGTTAATCACATGAAAGATAATTATAGAATAAATGGTTTAACTTTAGTTTCAAACAGACAAATGTGATCACCTACGTGAAAAACTTGGACTGTGGTGTAAAAAATAAAAAAAAAAAAAAAAAAAAAAAAAAAAAAAAAAAAAAAAAAGGGTACTTGCAGGCTTGCAGCTACAATCTACTAGGTTTGGCATGAAGGAATCTGAGGCAATTTCAAAAGACTAGCGGGCCTTGGGAAGTACTGTGCAAAGTTATTACAGACAGCCTTTCTAAAAAAAAAAAAAAGTTATTACAGACACACAGTGGAATTGTAGATTGTAACACTCAAAGTTAGAGATTCTGCTGATGTTAAAGAACTATCTGA
>JARVZY010004479.1:0-29683 GCA_030686995.1 Artemisia argyi | reverse complement strand
AAAATTCAATAAGTGGAAAAAGCGAATGCTTTGCTACTGAACCGGGATGGAACCATACTACATTAAGCTAATTAATGATGGTCCATATATCCCAACAACTGCTCAGGGTTTAGTCAAACCTGAAGCTCAGTGGACCCAAGATGAGAGGAGGGTGGTCAATCAAGACCAGCGCCTAAAAAGCATCATTATATCCTGTCTTCCTGACGATATAATGGAATCAGTGATCAACTGTCCAACTGCCAAGCAGACTTGGACTGACCTGGTTCATAGCTATGAGGGCCCTTCTGATACCAAGGAGAATAGAATCATGGACCTGAAACTTGAATACAATACCTTCAGGGCCAAAGATTCTGAAAGTCTCTCTGAGACTTATACTCGGTATAAGGCCCTCCTGAATGAACTGACCAATGATGGTGTCACCCTGCCAAACATGAGATAAATGTTGGCTTTGTCAACAGTCTTCCTGAGAAGTGGTTAAACTTCCTGAAATTTATGGGAAGTTTGTCTATGAGGACAACCTGATCACCAGGAGATACCCTGGTAAAGCTCAAGAGGTAAAGAAGACCCTGACTTCTCCACCCATATCAACTGCTTTCTATTCTAACAGTGTTGTACAGGATTTCCAAGATGGTTCAGATGATGAGGTTGATACAAGAACCAGTGAGGAGTACATGAATGATCTTCAGATTGAATTTCATGAAAGGGCACTCCTTGCTAACTCCAGAAGGTTCATTAAAAGAAACAAAAATATTTCTAACTCAAAAGAAAATGACAATACTGAATGTTTTAAATGTGGCAAAAAGGGTCATTTTGCAAAAGACAGTTTCTCAAAAACAACCTCAGAACCATCTTACAAATTTTCTGGAAACAATTTTTCTTCAGGAACTAGGAAGTTTCAGCCTAAGTTGCTTCAGTCAAATCAGTTTGTTCAAAACAAAATTGAAAAAATTCCTCAAAAAGATTTTGAAGCTAAATATAAAAAGGCCAAGGCCAAACTTGCACTTCTTGAGTCTGCTTCCTCAGTCACTCAGTCTCCTCAAGCTCCTAAACAAGCTCAGGTTAAAAACAAGAGGCTTGTTACTAAAACTTATGACTGGGATGAGGTTGAGGTGTCTTCAGATGATGATGAAGTTCATATCAGTGCCCTGATGGCCCTTTCTGAAGATAAAAAGCTTGCAGTAGGAAAGAGTCATGCAAGGAATGGTGAATGGGTCAACATCACAATGAGAAAGGTAAATATTTTACTTTCTATAGATGATGATGCTAATTGGAAATCATACTTAGATTATATCAATGTTGATCTTAAGTTTGTTGAAGAGCAAAGGTTAAACCTGTTTTCAAAATTTAACAAACAAAGTTTTGAGTTAAATAAATGTAGGGATGAACTTCTTACTTTAAAACAGGCCAAACTTGAAAGTGTCACATTTCAAATTCAGAATTCTGAACTTGTAAAACAAAACCAAGCTCTTCAGGAAGAACTTAAGAAAGAAAAGGCAACTATTTGGAAATGGACTCAAAAGAATCCCAAACTCTATGAATCAATGAATCTCACACCCAACAACAAAAAGGCTTGTCTGGGTGAAGATCAACTCACTAAAGAGTCTGGGGAGAGTAGTCATCCAAAACCTTTTCTGTTAGCAAACATGCTCTCTAGCAATGAATTAGCTCCTAAGCCCAGTGACTGGATTGAGAGAGGCAATCCTGATAGTAAATTGCCTAATTTCAACACTGGAAGAATACTTGAGCCTGAAAGTCAGGCTATTAAGGAGTTGCTAGGAGTTACTGATGAATCCAGTCCTACTGAGTCCATCACTAAGTCTAAGTCTGATGCACATGCACCACTCTCTCCACTGAAACATCTTCAGGGAGCAGCACCTAGTACAGACCTTGCACCACCTGTCTATCAACCTCATTCTCCAAAGGAGAAAGCAAGTTCATGGATAACCATCCTGAAGAGACCAACTGTGCCTCCTGAAAACCAAACACCGTCAGTAACCACTGAAGAAAAACCTGAAAGCCCTGATTCAAAATTTGATCAGTTAGCTGAACTGGTCAGGAAGCTGAGTAAAAAAATTGAGTCCACTGATAAACACACTGGCTCAAAATCTAAACAACCATCAGCTTCTTCAAGTACCTCCAAACCTAAAACATCCAGACCTTCTGTGAGATGTGAACTGTGCAATCAGTCTAATCACCCCACTAATAAATGCTACAGAGTCCTCTTTTGCATGATTTGCAAGCAGGAAGACCACAGAACCTGTGATCACATCTCTCACACTGCTTCTACAAAAGCACAAGGTCAATATAGCACTCAAGGCTATCAGTATGCCACACCCTCAAAACAGAGACTGACGGCTAAGCCTTTCTTGCCATGTCCTCACTGTGGTTTCAATGATCATCTTCCTGATGATTGTATGATGAAAGACTGTTGTGACATCTGTGGAGATCCCTCCCATGAAACCAAAGGGCATGACAAGATTATTCAGTCTAGAAGAAACACCTCTCAGTCTACTGAGTCTTCATCAACCACTAAATGCAATACATATGGAAGCTTAGTACACTCTACTTCTGACCATGACTCACTGGCTAAGTTCAAGAAGTCTCTGAGGACTAAGTCCACTAGAAAGTGGACCAACAAGAGAAACTAACCCCTACTTGGTATTTGTGCAGAAACACATCAGGGATCCTGCTTGGCACCTCGATAGTGGATGCTCAAGAAGTATGACTGGTGTGAAGAGCTATCTGCACAAATATGTTGAAGAACCAGGACCCAAGGTAGTTTTTGGTGATAACTCATCAGCTCCCACTGAAGGTTATGGTTCTGTCAACTGTAATGGGACAGTTTTTACAAGAATTGCTTATGTCAATGGCCTGAAGTACAATCTGATCAGTGTCTCTCAACTATGTGATGCAAAATACATAGTTTAATTTGATGATAAGAGAGGAACCATCTTCAATGCCAACAAGGAAGTTGTGTTGATTGCTCCCAGGAGGGATGATGTTTATGTTCTTGACATGTCATCCCTTACTCAAAATGGGACTTGCCTATTCTCTAAGGCAAGTGAGACAATCAATTGGCTTTGGCAGAGAAGACTCTCTCATCTCAACTTCAAAAACATCAACAACCTGGCCAAACAGAATAAATTTCTGGGCCTTCCATCCCTGGTGTATACCAAAGACAAGCCTTGTTCTGCTTGTGAGAAAGGAAAACACCACAGGGCATCCTTCAAAACCAAACAATCATTCTCCATCAAAAGCTGCCTGCATCTTCTCCATATGGACTTGTTTGGACCTGTCAGTCCCATGTCCATTCATCATGAGAAGTACACTCTAGTCATTGTGGATGAATACTCAAGATACACTTGGGTTTACTTCCTGACCAAAAAGAGTCAGGCAGCTGACACAATCATGTCATTTGTCAGGAACATTGAAAATCAAAATGATGTCAAAGTTAAACAAATAAGAACTGACAATGGCACTGAATTCAAAAACCAGGACCTTGAGTGTTTCTGTGATGAGAAAGGAATCTCTCAAAATTTTACCTCTCCCTATACTCCTGAACAAAATGGAGTAGCTGAAAGGAGAAATAGAACACTCATTGAGGCAGCAAGGACAATGTTAAATGGCTCATTCCTCTCAAAACACTTTTGGACTGAGGCAATCAAAACAACCTGCTACACTCAAAACAGGTCCATCATTGTGAAAAGACACAACAAGAATCCTTATGAGGTGTTCAAAGGAAGGATCCCTGACATCAGCTATTTTCATGTATTTGGGTGTCCTGTGTTTATTCATAATCACAAGGATCACCTAGGTAAATTTGATGCCAAAGCTGATGATGGATACTTCCTGGGATACTCCCTGTCTTCAAAAGCCTATAGGGTTTTCAACACTAGGAGACAACAAACTGAGGAAACTTATCATATTACTATTGATGAGAGCACTGAATCCATCAGGTTCTCCAATTCCTCAGTTGAAGAAATTGGTATTGATGACTCATCTAGGTATCCTCCTGATGAGTATCTCCCTGAGAATCATACTTCAACTCAATACCAAGCTGATGCTGATGTCTCCTACTACATCAATCCTCACAACCTACCCCAACCAAGTATCAGTGAAGTCACTGAAACTCATCCTGCCTCCAATGAGACAACACCCACTGAACCAATTATTCAGGAACCCTCAGAGCAAACTGTTCCATCTAATGTCACTGAAGTAAATAATCTTGAGTTACCTCAGGTTCATATAATTGAACCTACTCCTCAAGTAAATCAGGCTTCTACAAGCTCTAACTCTTATCCTAAACCTCAGGATAGTTGGACTAGATCCAAAGTTATTGAGCTTGTGAACATTATTGGTGAGCCCACTGAAGGCATGCTTACCAGAAGCATGGCTGCTAAACTTAAGGCATCCACAACCAATATATACCTTTATGCTGACTATCTCTCAGAAATTGAGCCTAAGAATATCAAAGAAGCCCTGACATATGAAAGTTGGGTTCAGGCCATGAGAGATGAACTAGAACAGTTTGACAGAAATGATGTCATGACTCTTGTTGAATGCTCTAATGGGGTTCTTGTCATTGGCATGAAATGGGTTTTCAAAAACAAGACTGATGAAAATGGCACTGTCATAAAAAACAAAGCAAGACTAATTGTTGCCAAAGGATATAACCAACAGGAAGGTATAGACTATGAGGAAACCTTTGCACCTGTTGCTAGAATGGAAGCTATCAGGATCTTCCTAGCCTATGCAACTTACATGAACTTTAAAGTTTACCAAATGGATGTCAAAAGTGCATTCCTGAATGGTAACATTAAAGAAGATGTCTATGTGCAACAACCTCCTGGCTTTGAAAGTAGTGAATTCTTTTTTGGGTAAAAGGTCAACGACCCGGTAAATATATTACTCCAAAAACATTTAAGTACAATGGATATGGGTGAATCCCATATCTCAGCCCGTTACATAGGCGAAGAGCTTACATAACAAGATACTTCCAATTTCCAAAACAAGAAAACAAACCATAAATCACATAATAGTAGTGACTCTGACAAAAGATAAACTACTTCCTACGACCTTGGAGATTAACACCATAAAAGGCATTAATAGCATCCAATTCCCCTGGAAGACCATCAATTTGCTTCGAATAATCATCATAATCATACTCATCTTCACGCTCATGACCACCACCAAAAAGATTTGCTGATTCGTCGAACGTGTTAATAACCTCTTCCTCATCGCTATCAGAAACCACAACCTCACCCACCTTTGAAAATGGGTTAGTCCTCTTAGTGACAGAGGTAGACGGAATAGGTTGACCAGCATCATCCACAAGAATAGCTTTCCCATCGATCAGTAGCTCTTCAAGCTTACTAATTTTCTCAGCAATAGGAGTAGAACCAACTTCCATTGTTTCCATTGAATCACTCACAAGCGGTTCTTGCATAACACTCACAAGATGGTCTTGTGATGTAGTACCAGTCTTAACCGACTCATCATTATCAACTTCCATTGTACTGCCAGCATCCACTTCCTTATTAGTAACAACCGTAGGAATACCAAAACCATCTGTATCATCCATATTAAGAGCATCAAACTAATTAGAAGTAGTGACCTTGATTCCACTCGTAGTAGCCACATCAGAAGCCTTCTTCATACTGACCTTAGCTTTCTTTGGTTCGGGAGGAGTCTTTTTGGGCTGATATTCAAAATGCTTACCCACCACAGGTTTGGTAAAACCTCCGCGACCCGGATTCGAACCAGCTTGCTTACCCTTCTTCTTATTATTAACAGTTTGAAAACCATCATTTACATTCTTAGAAGGTTGAGCAGTCGGTAGCACACCCTTCGGACAATCCACCAAAACATGTCCGAACACCTTGCATTTATCACAGCGAGGCGGTTTCCACTCATATTCCACACGGATCTTCTCAATTGTCAAACCCGAACCGTCAAGTAAAGGAATCTCAACAGTAAGGCTATCCTTAAGAACCGCATCGGACTTCACTTCAATCATACATCTAGCAAAACTACTCCTACCCCAAGATTCTTTGCACATCTGACTAGTAAAAGCATCCAATCTCTTGGGAGTCCCAATCAAAGTAGCAAGCAGACTAAGCCCATCATCAGAAAACATCGCTAAAGGAACATCATGAAATTTAACCCACACTAGAATGTGAGTTAAATCCTCTTTTAACAAATTAGTGTTCAAATTCCAAGGTTTAAGAATAATAGGAAGATTACGGATCAACCAGGGACCATTATCAAGCACATCATCAACACCTTTCTTCGAAGTAAACTTGAAGAAAAAGAACCCCTTAGCGTTCATCATTACCTTTTGTAACCCATACTTAGCCCACGCATTGCGAACATAATAATCCACGACAGGAAAAGCAAGACGCTGACCAAGAAAATATCCATAGAGTGTATGCTCAAACCTCATGTTCACCTCTTCCACTACTTTCATTGGGACTGAAAGGTCAACATTTTCCTTCTTTTTGCTGCATTCTAATCTCCGAAAATTAGACAAGTGCTTATGAGATTCGTTAGAAGCAACACCCGCATAAGAAACCGACTTCACTCCATTACCACTAGTAGAATCAACCTTGGGTGCATTAGAAGGAGGCCCACTACCACTCGAATTGTTCAACTCAGAAGATGAAGCCATATTGGCAATATCACTATCAATTTTATTCATTGCTTCATCAAACTTCTTATTCGCATTAGCAATTAATAGCTCCACATTAGGCTGTATTGAACCATGAGAGGACTGCTCCAAATCATCCAAAACAACCTTATCGTTACCCTTGTTCACATTATCATCCAAAACATCAACATCAACCATTGGAACACTAGCATCCTTCTTACCAAGCTTAGGACTCAAAAAACCCCTCTCCATCACCCACCACCACGTACAACACGTAACAAATAATCAACCAGCAGCAATCATGCAATACGAAAAAATAAAAGAAAACCCTAATCTTAGCGATTAGGGTTTAAAGCAATAGAAACCAAATCACTAACCTCCCTAATCTTAGCGATTAGGGTTTAAAGTAGTGAATTCCCTCACCATGTCTACAAGCTTAACAAAGCCCTTTATGGACTGAAACAAGCACCCAGGGCATGGTATGAAACACTTTCAGCCTTCCTGATCCAAAACAAATTCGTCATAGGAAAGATTGACAACACCCTGTTCATCTACAGAACAAAAAGTAATGTCATCCTGGTTCAAGTGTATGTTGATGACATCATCTTTGGCTCAACAAGTTACAAACTTTGCAAACAGTTTGAAAAACTGATGACCACAAAGTTTGAGATGAGCATGATGGGTGAACTCACTTACTTTCTTGGACTCCAAATCAAACAAACTGACAGAGGAATATCCATTTGTCAAGAAAAATACCTAAGGAACCTACTGAAGAAATTTGAGCTTACTGACTGCTCTTCAGTGAAAACTCCTATGGTTCCTCCTAACAACCTTGGCCTTGATCTCACTGGCAAGTCAGTAAACCAAACCCAATACAGGGGAATGATAGGGTCCCTGATGTACTTACTTGCATCCAGGCCTGATATCCAATTCTCAGTTTGTCTGTGTGCCAGATATCAGGCTGATCCTAAAGAGTCACATCTCACAGCTGTCAAAAGAATCTTCAAGTACCTGAAGGGTACACCAAACCTTGGTTTGTATTACCCAAAATGCTCAGGATTTGATCTCAATGGATACACTGATTCTGACTATGCAGGATGCAATATGGACAGAAAGAGTACCTCAGGATCCTGTCAATTTCTTGGTGGCAAACTTGTGTGTTGGAGTACAAAGAAACAACAATCAGTGGCCATGTCCTCAGCTGAAGCTGAATATATGGCTGTAGCAAGATGCTGTGCAAATGTACTCTAGATGAAGAGCCAACTGAGTGACTATGGCATTCAGTACAAGATGGTACCCATATTTTGTGATAACACAAGTGCCATAGCCATCTCAAACAACCCAGTGCTTCATTAAAGAACCAAACACATAGACATAAGATACCATTTCATCAGGGACCACATCATGAATGGAGAAATTGAATTACATTTCATCCCTACTGAGTATCAGCTAGCTGATATCTTCACCAAACCCCTGGATGAGCCCACTTTCACAAGACTGAAAGCTGAGTTGGGCATGTTGGATATTAACTCAGGAAACTGATCAAAGTTATTCCAACCAAATGTAAATTCTCTTAGGTCCCTGAGTAAAACCATGTCTTAGTGATAATCTCATCTTCACTGACCATCAACACATTGAATAAATATCTCATTCAGGGGGCTTATGATATCATATGACATTAATACCCTAACTAAATGCTCCAAGTACTTAGTTAGTAAATGTCCCAGGTAGGTAACTGATTCCTATTAAATATAGGAATATATATTGCTTATACAACTGGCATCCACATCATGGGCCCCCACATTTCTCACCAAAACCACTGAGCATTAAATCCTCTCTCTCACACAATTACTGTGTGATGATATCACTCTGCAAAAGTGTCCTTTGCAGAGCCACGCCACCACTTCAACAATCATGTTGCGAGTAAAACATGGTGGTGGGAGTCGTGCCATTTAATGCGGATGTCAAACATAATTTATAATTCAATTTTGAATTCATACCAAAAACGTTTGATATCCGCAAACGGCTTTACCCTAATCCATTTCCTATAAATACTCCCACAAAAGAAAACACACATACGCTTTTAAAAACTACCAAACTCTTGCAAAATTTTTTCAAGATCTAAAATCTCTCTTTTGTGTGTGTTCTTCTTAAAAACAAAACCTTTTATCAAACCAGACTATTTCTACACTAAAATGGCTTCTTCCAAAGCTATCACATATGCCCCCAACGTGGAATTCCAAGTTGAGGGTGTAGACATGACCAAAAACAACGTGGTGGGGATTTTTGCTTACCCTGAAGGCTTTCCAACCTATAAAGGGGTAGTTAAATTTCTTAAAAACTGCTTCCTCACCACTGCCTTCACCAAAACACCCTCGGTCATTTATCATGACCTACTGAGGGAATTTTGGTGCACATCTAGGGTTGAAAAGCCTGATGTCACTAAAGAGGCCATCATCAAGTTCACAGTGCTCAATGGAACTAAAACCCTGTCCCTTGATTACAAAACCTTCATCAAGGCCACTGGCCTTGATTACACTAAGGCATTTGTGCCTCTACCCAAGGCTGAAGAAGTTACAGCCTTACTGCTGGAACTTGCGCCTTTTGACAAGCTACACCCTGAGGTGTCACCTGAGGCCTTACTAAAAAGGACCCCCATTGTCAAGACCTGGTTTCTTGCTCCCTGGAGGATCCTGATGACCTTTGTCATTCAGGTCCTTGGGGGTAACAAGTCCTCCACTGAGCAATTGAATGCAACTCAAGCAATGATGGTATTCTGCCTTGTGGAGGGTAGAAAAATTGATTTTGGAGAGCTCATCTTCAGAGACCTCAGCACCAAACTGACCACAGGGAAATCTAGGCAAAAACTTATGTCTTACCCTAGGTTCATTTCCTGTGCGCTTCAGGAACTAATGGGCATTGAGTATGTCAGGCCTTTCGTCTCGGGTTCCACCCCTGATGTCTTACACAAGGCAAACTACTCAAGAGACCCTAATGAGGTTACAGAAGTCACCCTGACAACATATATGTTGACAACAATTCAGGGCGCAAACATTGTTTCACCCATTCCTTCTCCCTCTAAGGAGAAGAAGACTAAGAAGGGACAGGGGTCCAGGAAGGTGATTAGACCTAAATCACTCGTCACTGAGACTTCTGTCCCCAAGCCTGGCAATAAGGGGCAACAACAACAGACCTTGACTGCTGACACCATCAGTATCATTAGCCAATCTCTGACCCCAAAACAAACGCCAATGGAGGGCACTGAGACATCACACTCAGTGTCCTCGGGCAAACCCTTTCCCTCAGGTTCTGCTGACATAAACAGGTCAGTAGAGCTGGAATCAACCAAACCTCCACATCCTGCTCACGGCTCTGGCAAATCACAACCAGAGTCTCAGGGAGAAAAAGGGTCCTAAATCCTCGGTAGGGCAGCACTACTCTACTGAGACGGGGACCCACACCTCTTCACATCCTGCTAAATGCTCGGGTCAATCACAACCCAAGCATCAGGGAGTCAATGCCCCTAAATCTTCGACAGGCCAGCCTAAGCCTGTTGGAAAGGGGGGCATCACCCTTCACAAGCCTGATAAGGACATTCGCAAATCACAGCTTTTGTTTGAGGGCACAACTACTCTTCCCAAAGACTCAGGGGGACTTATACAACCCACTGATAGGGATACAACATTCATGATCTCTAAGGATGGCACTGAGAAACACCCATCAGTGTCTGAAGGGGTCGCGGGGGACAAAGACTCAGAGGGACATATACCACCCACTGATATGGAACTCAAAACCACTCCAGGAGGTGCGCAAAACTTGGGAACTGGCCTTGAGGACCAGGCAGATAAAACCCAGTCTACTGGATTTGAGAGGTCAGGACCTGGCCATAACGAAGGCAAGTCTTCTTTTGAAGAGGAGCCAGATAACCTCATTTTGCAGATTCAGTCCCTGGCCGATGCTCAGCCGCTTTGTTCTCTGATGATGATCTTCACAGTGATGAGGAGATTTTTGAAGCAGGGGAAGATATGGAAATTGAGGAGACAGTCCCTGAACCACTTCCTCAGTCTCCTCAATCTTCAAATCATGATGATGCTGAACTACAATCCCCATCAGAATCCTCAGATGATGAAGAGACTCCTCTCACTATAAAGGTTTTCAAGAAGTTCATCAAGAAGGCTACCAATGCCTTGTTCAGGGGTGTTACTGACGAAGTATTTAACATGCACACTAAGCAAGCAGTCCACTACTTCAACTTAAAGAGTTCTGTTGACAAATTCAATGAAGATGTCAGGGAGCAGAATTCCTCTGTCAACTACTCCCTGACACAAATGGTCTCTCGCCTCAACCAATTCCTTGAATCACTTACCAATCTGAACACAGGGGTTCAATCCATTAAGGAATCGGTTAAAGATGATCCTGAACTTAACAAGAAGCTCCTTCAGGCGTCAGAGACCTACCAGCTCAACTCTGTGCATCTCACTGAGTTACTCACCCTGATGACGTCCCTCAATCTTCAGGCTCTTAGTAGCTCAGTGGAGTTTGTCAAAACATCCCTTGCCAGCTTGGATCACTCAGTGGCCGCTCAGTCACAAAAGTTAGAAACTCTTGCCTGGAGATTTGGTTCTCGATTATCTGCAATGGAAAGTGCTCAGGCCTCACTGAAAGCCAAAGTGTCCACCGTCCAAAAGGACACTTCAGAAATCAAGACCATGATGACTGAAATCTTTCAGGCCTTCAAGGGTTCCTCCACTTCTGCATCAGTCACTCCAACTCTTGCCCTCACTCAAGCTCCAGCAACAGTTGAGGGGGAGAATACCACTGATGCTCCTCACACTAAAGCTCAACATGAGGCTGGACCCTCTCACACTGAGGGGGAGCACTACACTAAAGCCACTCCCCTCTCATTTGTTCAACCTCAAGAACAACCAGCCTCCTCATCTCAGCAGCAAGACATCATCTTTGGCTCAATAAGTTACAAACTTTGCAAACAGTTTGAAAAACTGATGACCACAAAGTTTGAGATGAGCATGATGGGTGAACTCACTTACTTTGTTGGACTCCAAATCAAACAAATTGACAGAGAATATCCATTTGTCAAGAAAAATACCTAAGGAACCTACTGAAGAAATGAATTGGAACAATTTGTGGGAACAACTTGCTCTGAAGGGTACACCATGAGAGATGAATTGGAACAATTTGTGGGAACAACTTGCTCTGAAGGTTCCTGAACAATTTTTAGTGGGTGCAGTCTCATTGGAGACCTGCTGAGTTTCAATGTACTCACTGATGGTAGGTTGGGGTAGGTTATGAGGGATGATATAGTAGGAGACATCAGCATCAGCTTGGTATTGGGTTGAGGGGTTGTTCTCAAGATGGTACTCATCAGGGGGATACCTTGATGAGTCATCAATACCAATATCTTCAACTGAGGAATTTGAGAACCTGATGGATTCAGTGCTCTCATCAACAGTAATGTGATAAGTTTCCTCAGTTTGTTGTCTCCTAGTGTTGAACACCCTGAAGGCTTTGGAAACCAAAGAATATCCCAAGAAGTATCCATCATCAGCTTTGGCATCAAATTTACCCAAGTGATCCTTGTGATTATGAATAAACACAGGACACCCAAATACATGAAAGTAGCTAATGTCAGGGATCCTTCCTTTGAATATCTCATAAGGAGTCTTATTGTGCCTTTTCACAATGATTGACCTATTTTGAGTGTAGCAAGCTGTTTTGACTGCCTCAGTCCAGAAATGTTTTGAGAGGACTGAGCCATTTAACATTGTCCTTGCTGCCTCAATGAGTGTTCTATTTCTCCTTTCAGCTACTCCATTTTGCTCAGGAATATAGGGAGAAGTGAAATTTTGAGAAATTCCTTTCTCATCACAAAAACACTCTAGGTCTTGGTTTTTGAATTCAGTGCCATTGTCAGTTCTAATTTGTTTAACTTTGACATCATTTTGATTTTCAATGTTCATGATAAATGACATGATGGTTTCAGCTGCCTGACTTTTTTTGGTCAGGAAGTAAACCCAAGTGTATCTTGAGTATTCATCCACTATGACCAGAGTATACTTCTCATGATGAATGGACATTGGACTGACAAGTCCAAAAAGGTCCATATGGAGAAGATGTAGGCAGCTTTTGATAGAAAAATTTTGTTTGGTTTTGAATGATGCCCTGTGGTGTTTTCCTTTTTCACAAGCAGAACAAGGCTTGTCTTTGGTGTACACCTGGGATGGAAGGCCCAAAACTTTGTTCTGTTTGGAAAGGTTGTTGATGCTCTTGAAATTGAGATGAGAGAGTCTCCTATGCCATAGCCAGTTGATTGTTTCACTTGCCTTTGAGAATAGACAAGTCCCATTTTGAGTCAGGGATGACATGTCTAGAACATAGACATCATCCCTCCTGGGGGAAATCAACACTACTTCCTTATTGGCATTAAAGATGGTCCCTCTCTTGGCATCAAACTGAACTATGTATTTGGCATCACATAGTTGGGAAACACTTATCAGGTTGTACTTGAGACCATTGACATAAGCTATTCTTGTAAAAACTATACCATTGCAGTTTATTGAACCATAACCTTCAGTGGGAGCTGATGAGTTATCACTAAATACTACTTTGGGTCCTGGTTCTTCCACATATTTGTGCAGATAACTTTTCACACCAGTCATACTCCTAGAGCATCCACTATCGAGGTGCCAGGTAGGATCCCTGATGTGTTTCTACACAAACAGTAAACTGGGTTAGTTTTTCTTGTTGACCCACTTTCTAGTGGGCTTAGTCCTCAGGGACTTTTTGAATATAGCTAATGAATCATGGTATGAAGTTGTGTGTACTGAGCTTCCACATGTTTTACGTTTTGTGGAGGTTGATGCTTCAGTTGACTGAGAAGTGTTGGTGGGAGTTTTCCTTCTAGACTGAATGATCTTGTCATGTCCATTGGTTTCATGGGAGGGATCTCCACAGATGTCACAAGAGTTATTCATCATACAATCATTAGGAAGATGATCATTGAAACCACAGTGAGGACATGGCAAGAAAGGCTTAGCCTTCAGTCTCTGTTTGGAAGGTGTGGCATACTGATAGCCTTGGGTTTTGTATAGACCTTGTGCTTTTAAAGAAGCAGTGTGAGAGGTGTGATCACAAATTCTATGGTCCTCTTGTTTGCATATCATGCAGAACAGGACTCTGTATCATTTATCAGTGCTGTGATTACGATAATTGCAGAGCTCACATTTCCCTGAAGGTCTGGGTGTAGTTTTTGGTTTGGAAGAACTTGAGGATACTGATGGGTTTTTCACTTTTGAGTCAGAAGGTTTTTTCAGTGGACTCAATTTTCTCACTCAGCATCCTGACAAGTTCAGCAAGCTGATCAAATTTTGAATCAATGCTTTCAGGTTTCACTTCAGTAGGCACTAAAGGTTTGTGGTGTTCAGTGGGTGCAGGAGTAGGTCTCTTCAGTATAGTCTTTCCTAACCCTGATTTCTCTTTGGGAGAATGGGGTTGATAGACTGATGGTGCAAGGTCAGAATTGGGTTCTGCTCCCTGAAGATGTTTCAGTGGAGGGAGTGGTGAATCAGACTTAGACTCAGTGATGGACTTAGTAGGACTAAGTTCATCAGTGACTCCTGATGAGGCGAAAAATGATCCGTTTTTAGGGGTTCATTTAAGCCGGAATTTGAATTTATTTGATCAAATATTGCCCTAAATCGTTCCTTTTGTGATTTTAGGTACTTTTGGAGTGAATTCTAGAAAATGAAGCATTTTGGACGTTTTTGGAGCATAAAAGTGAAGAAAACGGCAAAGTCTTAATTTTCCTTGCTGGGAACAGTACCTGACGGCGTCAAGAGCATTTTGATGACGACGTCAAGAGCAAAAGTGGTGACGGTCCAGTAGAAATGTGATGGCGTCAAAGCATGGCCGTCAAGAGTAAAAGTGGTGACGGCCCAAAACAACATTACACATGAGTCAGATCTGGATCTAGGCAATCCGATTTTATTATGGGCGGCAGGTTGACGACATCAGAATTTCCTTCTTGACGCCGTCACCTTAGAAAATCTATATATAGTTTTATAATTTTCATTTATGAAGAGAAGGACAATTGTAGGGACGACTTGAATAAACCCTAGCACGACTTTTACAGTATTTTCAAGGGTTTTCACCCCTTGAATCCTTCCATGTTCAATTAAGATAAGTATCATTTCAATTTATTCAATATGTCTATGTGTTGTTTGAATATATCTTACGCTTGTCTTGATTTTAACATGCTAGGCTAGATCTCTTGTGTGTTTGCTTAGATGTAGTGAAACCTAGATGTTGATTATAGGTTGATTGCTTGTTTATAGTTGTTACGGATGAATGATTTCGATGTTAGGCTTAAGAAAACTAGCAGACTTCCATAGTGTAACTTGCTTGAACGTCTTAAGAAACATGAACCAATGCGTACTAGGTTTTTATGGTTGTATTTAATGCATGAGCGAATTCTAGTGATCCCATGTTAGGAGTTTCTTGTAGGCTCGACATAGGAGTGAAGTAGGAGCTTATAGAGATGGGGAAGTACGTACGCCACCCCACGAATGGTATTAAGGAATATAACCCGTCATCCACGCAACTGTAACAAACTATCAACCTGTAAAAGATATCTAGGGATTAATGAAATCTAAGTAAACACATTTTTCCCATTTATTGTTCACACCACTAGATTAATTAGTTTTATTTTCATTTTTGTTATTTTATTTTGATTGCATATTAGTTATTGGGTTAGTTGAATAGCAACTAATTCCGCCCACTCTTCCAATACCCGAGATTTTTAATTGCTTTTTATTTTAAGCATCTGAATTAAATGTTTCTCATTTGCACCAAGGGGTAAATGTTTCTCATAACTAGATTGTGATAAAAGAGTATTCCAATTAAGAAAAAGTATTGTGATGAATTAATTACTCTTTTAATTGCTTTTATCAGAGATTTTTAATTGCTTTTTTTTTTTTTTTTTTTTTTTTTTTTTTTTAACCAAACCAGAGATCAAGATGATCTACTACACTTGTTTACAATAGTAAACTTTCCAGAAACCCACTTAAACCCAGATGATGATGAGAGAATGTTGATGTGTGAAACTCAGAGAAAATATGAGAGCGTAAGTTGTGAAACCCTAGCTGAATAGCAACATTATATAGCCCAGGATTTTACACTCTAAACCCTGCACAAACAAAACTTACAAACAACTCCCAAAGTTACAAAGTTAGAAAAACAGTTATAAAATATTTACATAATAACCCCCTAAAGGTTCAGTAGTTTGCCACAAGGAAGTAATACTTTCAACAGACTCCATTATTGTATATGCAATATGATTTTGACCATTTGAATGATAGCCTATGTTCAATTCTCTATTCCTAATTTGAATTCAGCAATGCGCTTTTTTGTGTTTTCTGGGATGTCACAACTTGATATACAATCACATTATTTATTCTTTTAGTTTTAATTTTGCTGAGTGCATTTGAGAAAGGGGTTGTTTGTACATGTTGCTTAAAAATTAAAAATACTGTACATGTTAATTAAGCCACTTTTTGGGTGTCTTTATATAATTATATTTGAAAGAAAAGTTCTGAGTTATATAAGTTGTCTTTGGCATTGTGTTTTTCACTATCATATTTCCTACTTAACTCATTTTATAAGGTCGTTGATAATATGACAAAAAAAAAATCCATCTATTTTATACGGAGTATTTTGTAAGCTTCTCATATAAAACTAGGGTTGAAGCTTCTAAACCATGACATAAAGAAAGTGGCTGCATTGTTGGACCACAAGTTTATCTGCAATACTTTGCTAAGCTTTTGTCACCATATAAACGATGTTACATCTCTAGTGCCATGGTGACGCCAAATGATCCGAGGTATTGAATAAACTCTTATCAGTACTCATGGGTACTAACCAACAGAACCTTGATAAAGGAAGTGGCACACCCTATACTAGCAACAATACCATGTGATTTTCACTATACAGACTTTGATGACCTTCATAAACATGCCGACGCAGAAAACATGCAAAGTAAGTTGTCCTTATTATTCACAGTACCTATCTCAAGCCATTGCCTTTTATTCAAAGCACCGAACTATATCCATTTTAAAATAAAGATGTTAGAACAGTTATGTTACAATGCTTGCCTATTAGAGAACGAGGACAAGGGCCAAAACAAGAAGAGATATCGGCATTTCGATGAAAAGTAAGATTGTCTTATTACGTTATACGTCTAATATGCAAACTTTCTTTTAGGAAAAAGCTTCTATGACTAACATTGTGGACTCCATTCCATGAAGACGAAGGAAATACACTTTCAAGCATCATCTAATCAGGACCTATGATGCATGGTATGAGGTTGAAAAAGACAGCATTCAACTCTAAGTGAAACAGTGCAAATTATAATTCATTTTAACGCTTCACAATCTGAAAAAACTTGGGATACATGTTCTGCCATTGTCACACAGTATAGAAAACGATTTTCAGTTAACTATTTAAGCACACACCATTTTATTATATTTCTTACTAGTTTTTACACTGTTGTGCAGGCCTCTCATTGAGCACAAAAGGATCATTTGGACTAATGATCAACTCACCAGTAAAAGAAGAGTTTCAAATGAGACAGCGGTACATTTTTCTTTAATGAAACTGCTTAATTATATTTGTTGCAAAATCAAACATATTTGACATTAATTCGTAAACATATATTTTTAATTTAGGTTCAACGACAACAAGCAAGAGCTTCAACGACTTTTTTAAATGGAAAGCTACAAGGAGCGCGGCGTTTTACTGTCTTATCTAGAAGAACAAAACATCAAATCTCTTTCCACAGCTGTTGCGTCACTAAAAATCGTCTGCCAATATGATTACTTTAGTATGTCATTTGTTTATTCCGTGATTATACACCATTGCCATACATCCTCATTTTATATGCAGGTAAAAACTGCATGGATTAAAGGGAAAATTACCCTCTCTTCTTAACAAAAGGGTTCTTGGTATACGGCATGTGCCAAGTGCCACAAGTCACTAGAAGTTGATCTATCTTGGATTGTCACATGCCCTGCCTGTAAACAAGAGTCAGAAGTCTGTAATGTAAGTCACATTCTCAACTAGTAATATGCATTATATAATCACTATTAAAAATATCCTCCCTGTGTTTTGTCCAGGTCTAGTGTGACACTGGTAATTAACGATGGAACTAGAAGCATATATGCCACTATATCCACACCTGATGTGGAAACATTCATACCATTCAATGCACTGGAAGTTAAATAGGCGGAAGAGGAGGTGATATGTTATCCACTTATTTCATTCATCAAACCAAATTGGTGATACTATCAAAAAGATTTCTATTGGACTCAAGTTACAATGTATTATACTCTTAAACTAAAAACGCACATTTACTTACACGTGTATTACAGGGTACTGATATTGGAGCGGCCATTGCTTCATCATCTCGAGGATAAACAATTGTTGCCTTTATATGCCAATACAAGATTGAATTTCGTTGTTAAACAGAGACTAAAATGCATATGGTAAAGGAGTACAAACCAATGGAGGCGTCGCTTCTTACAGATCTGCAACAACATGTTAATTGGGTCTACCTCCACTCTTGCTGATCCACCCAAATGGAAAGACAAGTACATCCCAGCAACCCCTGCTAAAAGACAACTACATAATCCCACGCTAGCTTCCATAAAAGAACAAGTTGCTGCTCTAACAAGCAATTAAATCCTAACGAAAAGGACTATACCACTTGAATGCAATTTTGAAACCAGCTTGTCGAAGTTGTTCGCAAAGACTGATGATGCTTTTGCTAGATCTTTGTAAATACTTACACTAGATAATGGTAGTTGGTCGCAGAAACTCATAATGCTTTTGCTGTATCACTTTGTAAACAGACAAACATATGTAAAATTATAATTTAATGTATCATGCTTGTGTATCCTTATATATGTTCCTAGTATCACATATATAGATTACGTGAAACAGAAGTGTTACAAATTTTATAAAAAAGTGTTGCCTTAACGATGAAAAACAACTAGAAGTGTTGCATTTCATAAGATAAAGTGCTGCATACTTCGTTGTAGCAAATGAGAAAGTGTTTCACTTGAATCTAAAATTGTTGTGGTTCTATAAAAAAAATGTTGCATTTGATTTAAAAAAGTGTTGCACGTAACTATGAAACTGTTGTATTTTAATGTAAAAAGTGTTACATTGAGTGTTATAGTGTTGCAATTAATTATAAAAAGTGTTGTGCTTGAATGTAAAAAGTGTTGCTCTTCTCATTAACACAATTGTAAAATAAAGGCAACATATTTAAAAAATGTTGCATATTCCATTTGAAAGTGTCACTTATACCTAAGGCGACGTTACATAATGTAGCACTTGGTAAAGTGTCACTTTAGGCATAATGCAACATTTTAAACCCATAATACAACACTTACGCAATGTTGCTTTAACTTCAATTTGTAGTAGTGGTCTAAGCATCCTGAAGATGACTCACTGAGTTACTGTTCACTCAGTGACGTGTTTACACTTAGGTGATTTTACGTTTAAATCCTTGTCAGAAGAAGATTGGGGAATTCAGTGACCCAACAGAATGTTTTCTAACTTATGAAGAACCTTTGAACGAGCTCTACAAATGGAAAAATAAAATAATGGCAGACTATCTAGGACTACTTTTTTAAGTCATCTGACCTCCTATGGACATAATTTATTATTTCCACAAGAAAGATGACTTGTAAAGTGATCTATAACCTCACTCCAACTCTCCACGCGGTTCATTTTCTTTCCATCCAAACTCATTAGATTATGGAGAACCATTTACAAGAATCAAAGCAGTTGCAGAAGTTAAGTAGCCCTTAATCCATGAGGCACCACTTTTAACCGAATCCCATTTGGGACATTATATCTGAGAGAAAACTCCAATTTACACTATCGAATGCCTTTTCAAAATCAGCCTTGAACAATAGAAGTTTTAAGGCATTCCATGATGCATTGTTAATAATTTCATTTGCAATCAAGACACCGTCAAGAATTTGCCTCCGGGAGATGAATGCTGTTTGATTAGGACCAATAATTTTATGAATAACTTTCGCCAAACGAGATGATAAAAGCTTAGCAAGAACCTTGTACAAAATATAGAACAAGTTCATGGTCTAATGTAATACTACATGACAGGTTGTGATTAAGCGGACTAAATGTTAATTATCACATTGTATCTCACATAGGGACATTTTGCTTATTGCATTTTGTTTTAACGAAAACAGTATTGAAGCTGTTTTCGATTGTTTAAAGAAGAAATGAGCAGGAAAACAATTTTAATGAGCATAATGATTGGCGAAATCCACCTTAATGAAGAATAACTTTTTGACTTGTGCAACACACAAACTAGATGTGGCAACATCATTATATCAGGCGAAACTTGCGCATTTTTTATGGCATATTGCTAAACAAGCTCTAATAGTAATTTGTAAGACATCAGTATGTGAAAAAAAAAATATTGTACATCAACTACTTGGAGGTGGTTAATACATAATATTTATTTACAAGTTACAACTATCTAAGAACCACGTTTAGCAAATTTCTTATTGTAACCGCAAAAAAATATTGAAATATCTTTCATTTTCTACCAGACTTGATCCATTTGCATATTGCCGATTCATGGTGAAGTAACAACAGAGAGCTTTTTTATTCCCGAAATAGGATTAGGTATACAACACGAACACTTGGTCGCTACTTAGAAACTGCAATCTAAAAGCTTTTTATAGAGCTGTCTCCACTCTCCATTGATATATGAGCTAATTTATACCTTACTATATTGGATGTTTTTTATGACATGTATGATATCAAGCTCCAAGGTCTTGGTATGAAGTAATTTTGATTTCGCACGAGTCTAATGTTATCTTATGAGTAGTGGTTTATTTTCTTGTTTAGAGAATAAGAAATATCTTGTTATGTAAGCTTTTTCCGCTTATGTAACGGGCTGGAATATGGGATTCACCTATCTCCTTTGTACTTAAAAGTTTTTTTGGAGTAATATATTTACCGGATCTTTTGACCTTTTACCAAAAAATAAAATAAAAATATACCTTACAATATTCCTAAACAATACTATGTTAATCGCCATAACAGAGAAGTATATTGAGTGAATTGCTTAAACATGGTTTATGGAGATTACGATACGCATCAAATAACTAAAACTCACAAGCCAAACTAGGCAAAGACATGTCGAATTGGATGGGCATCCTTGAATAGCACATAGAGCTAGCGTGCCCATAAACATACATGTACAATGTCTTGCCTGTAGAATCAATACACATTTATGATTCATAGAAAGAAATCAAAACGATAAATTCACTTGTACTTGATAATAGACACTACAGAGTTTTCTTCATCTTGTGTTCTTTGGCTGGCAACTTAACATTTGTGGCTAATCCGATTGCAGGGCCGGCTTTAAGGGAGTGCAAGAGGTGTCATTGCACAGGGCCACCGCTTAACGAGGGCCACAAAATTCTATGCACTTTAATATATATGTATATACACAACATGAGGATTGAGTTTAATTAGTTCACGCACTAGTGATATATGTTTATTTTGTATGTGTTTTTAAGGGCCTCTTTGTGGTGTGGCACAGGGCCACCGAAATCCATGAGACGGCCCTGTCCGATTGCTTCGAGAAATCTTATCGTATACCAACAAAAGTCAATTTGCCACCATTCTAACCCATGTCGAGCTGAATATTCAAATGCATGATGATTGTTATGCCATCCTTCGCCAAAGGTAACCATCGCAACCCACCTGTACACTTACAAATATGAAACTCTGCAGGCTAATATATTTTAACTCATAACATTAGAAACTTACTAGATTTAAATGCATACCAGTTATTCTTAGACAGATCATTTGTCTTCCACATTTGATTTCCCCATATGTGACAAGCTGAATTCACTAAAAACGTCACATGGTAACCCCATGTGGTAGCCACACCCTACACATGAGTAGACGTCTCAATAAATTCATCACTGGTAACTACTTGTACATGTTAGGGATAAAAACATGGATATACTAATTAACAAAGTCTCACCACAGTCCATACGAAATACGTAAATCCTCCTAGAGCATAAACGAGGGCTGCAAATACAAATTTATGCCATACATAAGTTCTTCTAATGAACCTATAGAACTTCTGACTCTTTAAATCCTCAACATTGTTACGATCTTGATACTGCAAGGAGTTAATACGATCAGCTTAAATAAGATAATTAGCCAAAACAAGAGTGCCTTTTCGAGATACAATTATACAATGTACCTTCTCAATAATGTAGCCGGTATCAAAGAGCCAACCCATATGGCTAAACCAAAACCCGAAGATGGGAGAGTGTGGATCTTTCTCAGAATCAACGTATTGATGGTGAAATCTATGAATGCTGACCCAAAATATTGGATCCCTCTAAGTAAAATTACGATTTTGTTAATCAGATTGGTTGAATAAATATATGGGTTTCGCTAGCCTTAACTCTATTGGTTATGATTTAAAAGCATTATATTCCACAAAAATAAACACAACAAGCAATGAACACCAAACCTTTCTTGTTTAACATCACACTTTTCCTTGTTTAAAATAATTGGCTGTGTACAATTATTGAATATATGAGTTCGTTGAGGGTCAATTTTACACTTGTAGAGTGCTTAACCGTACCAGAACCCATATAATGATTAGAAATACCCCAAATATATTCACTACAACAAATATATGACACTTTTGCAGTTAATTGAAACCCCTAGATAACATTGTTTAAATAACAAATGATAAACTCTCGATCATATCTATAGCTATAAATTTACAAAAGTAGAAAAAGAGTTGGCATTCATATATGTGTATAAGTGTATTCGATCACTCATATCAATGCTAACAAGAAATGTTCGAAAATTTTATTAAACTTCATGCACATTTGTTAGTATGTGAAGGTTTAAAGTGATTCGTTGTGCATATTTCATAATTTTACACTTCTGTATATTTGGCCGAAATACCATGGCGAGCGCATGCATGAAAGAAAGAAAGATGAACCTGGAAAGACAGGACTCCAAGATAAGCAAAGATGTACTCAAGCCACTTGGGCACCTTGAGACTGCGGTGTGCTAGAATACGGTGATATGTGAGAGTTACACCAAAGAGACCACAAAATACATAAGTCACAAATGCAGCACAAAAGGCACCCCAAGTAAACGTAAATGGTGCGAAAGGAGCAAGTAAATGAATAGATAAAATCCCGACACTCATTTTAATGTCGATGGCCATCCATTTACGTCCCCAGAAAAGGTTCCTCTTCCTTGTAATCACCACATTAGAGAGATATATATTACCATATTCCAACTCCTTTACACCATTCGAAACTGTGACCATTTTTTTTTATTGTTTTATGATAATCAAAATGGGCGTATAGTGGCATATGGCATTTGAAGTATGTAGGGAGTACAGTATTTATAGGAAGGCACATGATCGACTAGTGAGGTTTGCTGGGCTAGTTAATGAAGACTAGCATATGTCTTATTTATTTATTATTTGTGAGTGTATTTTAAGAGTAGATAGCATTTTTATACGCTTATTTTGTTTTTATGGTTTCGCATGCAGCTTTAGAAAAGTCAAAGAACCATCGAGAAACAACTTGCTGCTATTGCACTCGCTATAGAACTATCGTGGCAGAAGAAATATGAAAGGTTAATCGGATGTAATGACACCAATCCTTCAAGTATGTGGAGAAACCTCAGGACCTACAAGAATCCAAGTTGTTGATGTGTGTGATTTATCGTTGAAGAGGCCGGATGAATTTCATAAGCACCTGCAAGAACTAGAAATACAAAACTTAACGTTTCTCATTCTCTTAGCTTCTTATTACTAGTTAGATAGACTATGCTATGGAATGGTTAATTTCCTTATGCAATTTTGCAAAACAATAAAGGACATATGGTCCTTGAGTTATAATATGTTACGCGATCTTTGTGATGTCCTTTGAGATTGATTTTTATTAGTGAATACAAATTCATGTTAAAACCATGCATGGATTACACTTTTGTGATTATTCTTTTATTATGTATATATAAATAGCAAACTGGCATAAAAGTTGTGTTGGTAATCGACCAACAAACATGGGATCTAGAATGCGGAATATACGACCTTGTGACGAACTCGACACATACACAAAAGTTATCACGACTGTAAAGTAAACGACATGTAATCTTGTTCCCAAACGAATTGTATATTGAGAACGATGGAAAAGAAGACGGTACATAATCCCTCACCCCCTCATCTCTATTTATAGAGGATGAGGGGGGAATCCTAATCCTAATATGATTAGAAGAGTCGGCTAACACAAAGAAAGAAGGAAACAAGATAGTCGGTTGTCTATAAGCTTGTCATGCAAGGCAAAAACCAACTAAATATAACTATCCTATCTTGACTAAAATAGAGCTATTATATTATATTAAACACCCTAGATAATAGACTAATGTGCATACTATATTTAACAATTTCCACCTTAGTATCACCATTAGACTATACCGATACTCAGCAGCTTCAACCGTGCTAGAACCTCGGACCGAGAACTGCCTTTTTTCAATGCACTAGTAGCAATACCCGCTACTATCCTTAGCTCATATCCTGACTCTATCATGAGTCCCTTTAGCCATCTTTCCTTCTTCGCAGCCTCCGTAAGTGTCATATACGCCGCTTCAGTTGTTGACAAAGCCTCCATGTGCAACATCATAGCTTCCTCCTGCACATCCTTGTATCATAAACCTGTACCTTGTGGTTGATCTACCCATGACAGTGATCGATCTACCCATAGCGTAGTCAAAATCCACAAAAACATGTACGTCTGTCTGTAATCCACAATCGAACCTATCTAACATACCCACATCTACAGATGCTATGTCAGGTCTCGTGCAGACCATCTGATACTCATGGCTTCCAACCGCATATATATATGACCACTTACCATTTTTCTTCCTCAATTGTAAAAGCTTTATTGGTATTAATAAAAGGTTCATTGAGGGTATATCATGTGCAATATTCTTTTTGGTTCTTTGTGCCACTTACCATTCTTCTTCCTCAATTGTAAAAGCAATATTCTTGTCGGTTCTTTGTAAGATTCGATAACCTACAACCCTGATTTACTAGAGCGGAATAAATATCGATGTTGAAGGGGAAGCACACACACCAGCAGTTATGATGTAATCGACAGAAAAGATAGAAGCTTGCACAAGTAAGTAAACCCTAATCGAATGTTTGATTAGTAAAAGAAAGAATGCGTACATGACTCATCCCCCCTCACCTCCTTTTATAGAGATGAGGGGGAGGGTAAACCGACTCTAACAATGAGTCCTAATGTCGGCTGTGATAACGGGTTGGGCTTGGGACACAAGCTAACCCAACGACCTTACTTGACTAAAAATAACGGATACTTAACACCCTAGACATAATGGCATGCTAATATAGAGACTAAACTTGCAACAAGTTGTAAGTATATATATAATTAATATTAAAAAAAAAAAAAAAAAAAAAAAAAAAAAAAAAAAAAAAACTTTTAGTAAATTATAGGTCATCAAAACTTAACAAGAAATAAACTATAAACTCAACAAAATGATTACATTTATGCAAACATTAACAAATTCCTTTCAACAATCAACAAAGATCTCCTCCGGCAGCCTTAGTTATAGTTGTTGTATATTCGGCAATTTACACAAATATTATGCGATGAAAACTTAAATACAAACTTTGTGCTATAACACCCCCAAAATTTGGTACAGCAGAAGACTCAACAAGCTTTCGGGGTGCTACGGGGATTGGTATCCATTCAAAGTCATGAAAAAACGAGATAAAGTAAACATAAGAAAAACACAACCACACGGGGTTTTAACGTTTACATTTATCCCAGGAATTATCCAAAGTAGGGCCCAAAAGAAATAAACGTAGGTCCACAATTATTTATCAGAGTTTCAGAAAATAGATCCATAAACCAGGTGCCATTGCCAAGCCTCCAATCCAAGCATCCAAGGGCATCACTTAATTACCTGAGAAAACGCGTTAAAAGTCAGCTTTCCCTGGTGAGATCATAGGTTTAAATTCATTATTCAATCTAGTGGACATATACGCAAAACGCTTGCTAGCTAGACTAGGCCTCGATCATCCAACCAAAATAATCCAACTAAATCTAACCAACCCTATAAGTGCACACTATAGCTCAAATCAATACAATCCAAAGCTTACCTAGATCATATCTAGGCCTCGCTCTATAATCAATCCAATAGCTTACCTAGTTCGGGACTAGGCCTCGCTCAACAACCAATCAATAGCTTACCTAGTTCGGACTAGGCCTCGTTCAACCATTAATCAATAGCTTACCTAGTTCGGGACTAGGCCTCGCTCTAAATCCTACCTAATTCTATAAGCATAACAAGTTTTAAAAGAATATGATAATAGTCCACATAAAACATTTGCACGTTTCTCATCCCATGTATTGAAAACATAGTTCAAGAGTAAAAAGTGGGGCTATGACTCACCTCAAGTCCAGCAAATCCGCAAAAGAAATCGATAGATGAAAGACATAAAGCAAACTCAAGTAACGGCAACTACAGACTCGACACTTCCTAACAATATCAAACTCGTTCAGAATCATTTCCTCAAAATCAAATATTCCCAATCCCGAACGTATTCCATTTAACTTTCCAAAAATATCCATTTCTCGAATTATCTTCATATTAATTTGAAGTTTGACGTTTGGTATCCATATGGGTGGAGGGTCGACACAACTCGAACAAAGAAGCCACAACGAAAGAAATAATAAACCATCTATAGGTCTAATATTAGCCCAATATATTATTTAAATAAATCATCGAAGTTTATCAAATCCGTTGATTTGATAATCCCCATATTTATTTACGTAATATATCGCTCCAAGATTATACCCAACCTAAATCACATAGCACAAGGAATACTATATGGTATATATCGTAGTCCAATAAATTCCCTATATATATCGTCCAATTTACCAAATTCGTCAATTTAGCCAATTTCACGAGATATTTAGTAATTTATTATCCTAATACACGTATCACAACCTATGGGCGTCGTGGGATACGATGCCCATTAATATACTGATTTTATATAGCTAAATAAACTCGATTTAACCCGTCGATTAAATAAGTTACGTAGTTATAGAAAATGGTTATATTAATGGTCATATATCCGTGACAACACAAAAGTCACATAATAAAGTCCACTTGGACTTAAGTAACCACAACTCGTATAACTCGATAAGTTTTTCCAAATTTATAAAAATCATGTCTTCATTTATTAATTACTCAACGTATTAGTTCTCGTCATCATTTATAGTTATTTATTTATAATAATACTCCCGACATTTATTGCACCATTAGCATAGTCCAATAGTTATCGTTATATTATTACTAGTCATTCAGACCCGTGCGTTGAACACGGGCTCTATTTAAGTGTTCATAGTGTAATGTCAAGCACTAATTTTGATCATGTTTGGAACTATCATGTTTTGGCGATGGTCAGATTTTGTTGGGCTTTATCTAGATGTTCATAGCGTAATGTTTGTGTAAATATACAACAATCTATAACTCGTGCTGTCTCGTGACAATTTTATTGATTGTTGGAAAAATTTTGTAAATGTTTACGCAATGGTAATTATTTTGTTGATTTATAGTTTAGTTCTTTTAGTTGTGCTTCTTCACTTTTTTATATGTTTTGTGTGACACTAATTTTGGTGCTGCTATAGGTTTTAGGTAAATGCTTGCTGCGTGATGTGTTTTAAAGGTTGTCATTTAAACCGAATTAATTATAATGAGTACAACTTGTATTTAAATTTGTTTTGTAAAGTGTACTATAAACATTACAAATTACTCAAATTTAAAAAATTTAAATTTAAAAAAAAAAATTATGCATGCATTATAGTAAGTAGTAGAGGTTATATTAAAAGACTTTTATATCCTTATTTAATAATTACATTCTTTTAATATTCATTTACCTTTTTGTCATTTTACTTTATCAATCATGATAAGCTAAACCAAACACCTAAGAGGCTAAGAGCATGAGCAATGTATCAAGTCATAAAAAGACTTGATGGATTTATCTCTATAAATGCTAAAGTTAAGCTTTTTTCAGAATTTCACGATGGCCATTAACTGTTTGTAAATTAAGCATAAAATAAGTTCAAAACTTGTTTAACATATGAAGCCTTTATGTCACTCGTATCCATGTACTTAACACATATAAATTAGTAAGGGCAATATTAATATGAGATTAGTGTTCTAAACTTCATTAAATTATCATACTCATGGCTGCTAGCCATATAATGTTATTGATCGTGTCCATTGCACCGTAGTTTATGTTACACTTTATACTCGCGGATGGAGAAAAAACAAAATAACTTCATAATGATTTTAGATGTCCATTAAATTAAATTGACAAAATTTGTGGATGTATAATAGTAGACAACCCTAATACACAAAGAGACTAAACTTTTATTATGCATAGAACGTATGGATGAATGAATAGATATTGACATCAATCCACTAATTCAATCAAGAAACATACAAATTATCGAAAGGTCGAATGAGTTCTCAACTCTGTTATCTACAAATCTACATTTGGTCCTTGCTAATTATAATGATTTATTTGATTGCAAAAACCATACATCTTCTGCATCTAATGCACCTAACACTTCATATTCATCTTCCTGGTAACCGAACCATTCATTTATGTTCCAACAAACACTTCGTATTCACCTTCATTACTTCTTGCTGTTAAACATGGTGTGGTTGTACATATTTGGATTCAATCTTGAAGTCTCACATTTATTATTCGTCCAACATTACATAAGGTATACTTAACAACTTAATATATGCATAAAGTCAAATCACAAAACTTTGATAATACACTATCATTATTGGCAACTTAATGATTCTTTTTCCTCATCCTCTATTGCAGTAAAACAAACAATCACTGCGACCACAATATCATGATATTACTTAGGCTAATATTTTTGATTTCTCAACCACATATATATTTTTCTGAAAACGAATTTCTCACTCTTGAAACGTCGAGTATGTATACACTCCGGATCCAGTAACTGCAAAGATAAACCGCACTTAATAATTGATGGAAATATACAATGAACTTGATGCGTTAATTCGGAAGGTTATTTAAGCTCACTTTGTTAACTTTTTTTTCTTGGACAAAAACTAAATCAATTTCTGCATGCTCCAAGATAAAGTTTACCACCCTGCCACTATTCAGGAAGAAAAAATAGAAAATAAAAATCAATCTTTGAATCAAGATTTACAAATGGTTGCGTAAGAAATATAAAAGAAGGATGATAAAAATGAAGTTACCAATGGTATCATAGAGAGGTACACAAATCAAACTTTATGCATTGCAAGCCTACTCATAGAAAAAACCACAAAAATGATCATATTGTGTATATATACACACTAATAAACATGGGTTGAGTAATCGAGTTAAAATTAAAATCGACCTCAATTGCTACAATCCACTGAGGGTACAACACAACAACTTACACCTATACAACTATACATTCAACAACAGTATTTCTCTTCTAATTGACTACTCATATACAATGACTAAAATGAGACTGGGGAGATGAATTTAACCTTGTAAGAACCTACCAATGGCATGCGTGTAACCATTCGTTCCATGTTTGAAAGCATGGCCAACTCACATTCCACAAAACTCTTTATATAATGGTTTAATATGATTTGCTTGTAAGTTGTAACTCATGGGAGGCAAAGAGATTGAGAGTTTATAATCTTTTGGTTTTCTTATACTAATGACATTCCCATAACTCCAATAACACTTCAACTTCAATAGTCACTCTTCATATTCTTGCATTCAATTCACCCATCTTGACTCTTGCATATGGTACCATCAATTCATGAAATATTTATTGTGAGCTATTTGCATTTATAAGA
>JARVZY010004478.1:0-29657 GCA_030686995.1 Artemisia argyi | reverse complement strand
ATAATTGACTAAATAAACCCTTTAAATACAAAATTTTCACATCACACCCTCAAGTAACAATTTATATGAATTATACCAGGTCTAAAATGAATAACAAAAATATCTAGAAAGTTTGGAAAATTACAAAACACACCCTTCTAATTTATTTATTTCATTCGGTTTCAATCAAAACAAATAAAACATAGCCCTAATTCATCAAACATCATTTTCATCAATACAAAATTATTATTAACCTTAAATTATTAGCATCAAACCATAGAAACCCTAACCCTAATTTTACAAGCCCTAGTTTTCTATTTTCTTTTTATTTTGTAATCGGTAAAATAAATAAATCCAAAACAAGTTTCTAAGCTTTGATCATCATGAAAATGATTTTATTAGAGTCTAATAACATGTATAGGACCTGAATAAAATAAATTAGAAGCAAACAAAATTCCATATAGCCGATTTAGATATAATTGGTTTTTTAGGGTTTATGATTTCTTTAAAATCCAAACGATCAATATAGCATGCATGGATAATTTTTATACATTTATTATGGATCAATTTACTGAAAGAAAGATACAAAAAATACCCTTGAGAGGAATCGAGCACCAGATGGATTTTATGACCAATTTCGAACAAAGGAAAAATCCCAGCCTTCGAATAAAAAGGAGCCTCCAGATATTGTTGAGCCGCCGTATGGATTTTGATGGTTTTTAGGGTTTTTAACTTTTGAAAATGGGAACAAATAATGGGAAATAAATATACTGTAGAGGATATGGGGGAGGTATATTCGGCCATATTAAGGTATAATAGACCAATTCCTGATTTTGTGAATCTTCCCAAAAATATTAGTGATTATCCCATAGTTTTACATATTTTGAATAATAAGAAGTATGCAAATAAATGTAATTCGGCCAAAAGGTATTAAAATAAAGGTGACAAACATTTTTAGGGTATTATAATATTATAATGTTCATGCAAAAATTATCATGTATCATATATTGCTAATTACCAAGTGTTTGTGATTTATTTGGTGTTTATTTAAGTGGTTTATTAAATTTTGAAGCATTAGGGGCATTTCGGTCATTTTGCATATTTTGAAATTTTGGGTTTTACAACTGTTAGAACTCAAATGTTGTTTACTTGAAGTTACATGTCCATGTTTGTGATCCTACGATAATTATTTTTGATTTAAGGATTGTTTGGTAACTGAACACAATTCTTCAAAATTTCAAATTAGTGGGTATTTTCGTAATTTAAACATGTTATGAAAATGCGGGTTTTACAAAATTACCTCGAAGTCAGATTCAAACCTCCACCTCTAATCGAAAACATCAAATCAAAGCACAAATCAATAATCAAAACATAGAAGAAGAAAATTACCAGCACCAAAGGCAGTAGCAGCATCAAGTTTCATCAAATGGGTAGATCAAAAGTATCAAAATTGATAACCCGCCAACTACAATCAACACCTACAATCCATATGAACTCCAAATCATCTATTGAATCTTCAATAAAAAAAAAATAATAACACCCAGAAAATCAAGGGTAGCACTCATGTTTGGCCAATGAAATAAAAAATTTACCGTTACTGATTCTTCCCTATTAGCTCATATGACACCGCATGAATATGATATTTGATACGAACAATCTAATAAAACCCTAAATCGATATTTGAAATCTAAAAAATTAAAAACAAACATATGCAATGTATCTTGTTTATCCACCATCGGGCTCTAACCAACTCAATCTTCTAGAAATATAACTAAAACTTCAGCAAAAAACATCAGCTGATCAAGATCTGACCCAGAAGTCGATGAACACCACTTATAGGAAGATGAAGAAGCTTCAGGAAATATGTGAGTGAGATTGTTCTAGCTTCTTCGTCATCTGTGTATATAACCGACTTAGGATAATGGACTGGACCAAAGCATAGGTGGACTAAAGCTGGAGAAGATGGCAGGCCGAAAAAAAAGCGAGGTAGCCCACATGATACACGACGCCGTTTTAAACAGGATTTAATATATAGTAATGTGATAAAAGTGACTTAAAAAATAGTAAACTTAAAGTGAGATAAAAGATCATTTTTTACTCTTTGCTTGAAAATAAATGAACACTAATATTTGAAATCCTCTAAACAACTAAACATAACACATTTGTTTGAAATGTCTACACACACAAATAAAAAGAAAAGACAAATGTTTTTTCTTTTTAGATAGAATGCACAACTTGAGGAAAAACTTAAAAGAAAAATAACAAGCTTTGACGACACTGGTTAAACTTAGAGCGGTTAATTTGATACCTATTAGTTAAACACAGATTTAGTCGGGTAAATATGTATTACTAGATGAGTTTAAGTTGGGACTCCTTAAAAATTATAAATGAGTCTAATTGGTTATTTGATGTAAAGTTTAATTATATAACAATTACCTAAGAGGCGTGTCATTATTTATTTATTTATTTTATTATTTTTTATATATTTTTTTACTATTTTTTTTTCACTTTTTTCATTTTTATTCAAATTAAAAGAAAAAAAAAATCTTGTCAAACGGCCAAAACTCATCTAGACACGGATTCATTTACACTTATGTTTCTGAAAAACACGTCTAGACTCAAACGCATTTTGACTTAAACCTATCTAAACCCATGCTCTGTCCGACCCGACCTACCTATTTTGCCACCTCTAGTTAAATTGTATATTTTAAACTAAAAGTTTTTCTTTTAGATAATAAACTGTATTTAATACAAATTAATAAAGCATATAACTTACCATAATTAGATCAGATTTAATTTAATAAACTCCCAAAGTTTTTTTCTATAATTTGATATTCGGTAAAAAAAAATTAATATAATAAAAATCATGTTGCAAAATTCTATTAAACTTTTACAATATGAACTTGAAATGTTTTTCTCTTTTTCTGTAAAACCAGGAGGAGCAAACTGCAAATAACACAAATATAATACAGAAGAAAATATTTATCTAATCCTTGAACAAGAAGAAAAACCCTTGTAGAAATGGCGTCTCTTCTACCCTTAAATCAATCAACCTGTCTCCAACACTCATCTCGTATGGCTCTCAACCTTAATTCCTCTTCTACCATGTCGTTTAAGGTACCAATTTATCTCAACACTTATGCAGTTTCTTTTTATTTAGGTTCTTGTTGTGCATTTTTATATAGCTTATGTCTCTATTAGCTATAAATATCAGTTATTATACCCTTATTTGCAAGACCCTACACAAAATTTGGAGTGAGAAAAGATTTATTGTTTATGGTTGAAATTTTTAAGAAATGATATATATAGTTCTTGGGTTTATAGGTTTTGACCCGTGACCCGACTCATAATACGAAACATGATGTAAAAAAGATAGGTATGAATAAATTTAGTTCACTTGAAATGTGTCGTAAATAATAAGAGGTAACATAGTTTTATAAATCTTACATGAAGAAATGTATACTTTTAATGCTCTTAGTTGTTAAACTTGTATGAGTTGAGTTATATCACTCATAAAACATTAAAACGGGATGACTCGGTATCCTTGCTCAAAAATAGGGACGTGACGTGTATGTAGACTAGCAAGTTACGGGTTTACTTGGACTGAATTGAGTTAACTTGTAAGTTGTAACTCGACCAAGTCGAATCATGGGTCAATCATTTCAAGGATTGCGGTGGTCCGATTTTGAGTTGACGACTTGAAACCATGCTTCATCTTTTTATTTGTTACCTTCATTTTTAGTTTTTATAAAGGTGAGTGTATTTGTCCTTGTCTTTGGGTAACTTGAATCTTTTGTTTGGGCTTTAAGGTGCCAAGCTAGGAGTTTTGGTGTTTATGAGGGGTAAATCTTGTGTTCATACTTCGTCATGTGATATATGTTTTGTAGCTAAAACAAAATGTAAACACACGATTGACACATCAAAAAGAATAATCGATGCATATTACCTTTGAAGCTTGCGCCTATGCATCTAGCTGTTTATAAATTGAAAATCGAAGTGATGAATTGAATAGATGAATCCTTGTTTCAAGCCGTAATTTCGTAGTGGGAACCTTAATTTGGTGAAACCATGGACCATGATTCAACTTAGTATAGTTACAAATTGACCCAGACCCGGTCCGAGCCTGAGAGTAGCTTGCGATTCGGGTAAAACCAAGTCAACTCATTTTAGGAGTGATTACGCTTGACTACTCAGGCAAGTTTAACAAGTGTGATTAGGCATAAAAGCTAGTCATAGTCTCGATCATTGGATTCTTTTGGACAAGATAGATATTGGATAAGATGGATAAGATGCACGTGACTCTCTTCTGTCTTACGACTTTTCAACACATTGTTGAAGGTTTCAGAAATATGTTGGTATTGGAGCAAGGTTTTGATGAAATCTCCTTTACATGTGAAGAGTCTGTCTTCTCATTCAACCAAAGAGAAAGCTGTCACATCTTTTTCCTTTGTCTGCTGGTAGCAAGATAAATGTGCTACCACAGATATGTGGTACTGTACTGATGGTTTCAATGAGACCAGTCTTTCAGTTCAATCTTAAAGAAAAGTTAATGACTTGGCGGGTGCAAGCAAATTCTCTCTGCCATCAAGTCAAAATTCAAAACAGCACCCACGAGTCAAATTTAAGCCTTCAATGAACATATTAGAGAGTTTGACATGCCTGCTACTTGTCAACTCACCAACACGGATTTAACTTATATCTTTTGAACACAACGGGCTGACCATTCACACAATGCCTTTTTGGTCTTGTCTTTTCAGTTACCTACCCCTAAACTTCTATCAGCTAGCTTTGAAATGCTGTCTATATTCTTGTCAGTTCCTATTTTGGTCGACCCAATTTTCTTAAACTTCTTTGTGATATAATGTTTGTCACAATCATACGTATTTGTATATAAACCGTAAATATCACATTGCGTTCAGTTAAAAAAATATTTGCTTGTGGTATGCACTATGCAGTAAGCACTTGGTCCAAGTTTATTGTATACCACAAGTTACTGTAAAACTGGGAAATCTGAGTATCTCTCAAGTAGCACATCTATTGCATAATGAATTAGTCTTCTGGCTCAACTGTAAGCTAGATCAATGTTTATGTTTGTTCTCATCACTTCAGGCTTTCCTTCAAGTTGTGCTAATCAGCCACACAAAGATTTGTATTGTATCATTGACATTGTTTAACTGATTCGCACTGTAGACTAGATATATATGAGCCTTCAAATATATATCGTCACTGAAATATGTATCTAAATTACTTGCACATGTTTGTTTGACTAACAAATCTTTATATTTGGCACAGGGTTGGTCACGTCAATCTAATATGTCAAGTTCTAAACCGAACAGTTTATTGTATGGAAACACTAGTTCAAAAATATTTTCTGCAATGAATATGAATGCATCACAACAGCCAGAAGAACATGGAAAATCAAATATTGACCTAGTAATAGATAAGGCAAGAAAATTGTGGGACAGTTCTCCCCAAGAGGTCAAGAGTTTCCCATGGACCACAGCCGTGGAGAATTTTACACAACTCATTATCGACATTGTATTGGTAGTCACCCAATACTTGTATGTACCTGTAATGGCGATTACTTCTGTTAGTGAGATGTCATATTGTGCTCATGAAAGAAAGTTAGTTTTAATCCCTCTTCCAATACTTATTGGTGTTGCTGTAGCCGGGGTATTGAGAAATAGAGCGTTAAAATTATCTCCATATCTCAAGGTGGATTCAAAGATTATTAAATTACTTTAATATATAATAATAAATTTAATTTTCCTCAATGTGGTTTTAATCTGCGTTTTACTTTTTGTCTCGTGTCTCAGGATGCCAAAGTTCCATGGCATTTGTATGCAAATATGCTTTTTTTCACATTGATCAAATTGCCGGGCCCTTACTATCCATATTGGGGGCGTATTTTCATTCCACACTTTGCAAATGGAGGGTTATTTAGGACTCTGTGGTTTCTGTTTCAATGGTACAGAATGCCTAGGAAGGATGTGCAGACTGATCTTGGAGGGTCAAATATATGAACAGGTAAAACTTTTTCATCTGAGATATATTTATCGATATGGTGACACAATGGTTTAAAAGCACTCAAAGCGTAATTTTTATGTGGTAAACACTTTAAATTATTTCCCATTTGATGCTGTGTTCTTAAGTTTAATATTTAGTTTATAGTGTGGTTTCTTAGTAATAACTTGAAGGTGCGCACAGGGCAAAAAAATGTAACTAACTTGTAACTTTTTGCTTTATTGTGTAGTCATCTTTTTTTTTTCTAATGTATACATCATACTTTTAAATTCCGTCTATTGTGTGTATCTTGTGACCATTTTACCCCACCCCGTTAATAGAAGTGTTGATATATGGAAGGGTAAAATGGTCACAAAATACACGCGATAAATGAAATTCAAAAATATGATGTATACAATAAGAAAAAATAGAGATGGTTGCAAAAAATGGTAAGTTTATTACATTTTCATGCCTTTTGCCCTTTGAAGGTTGACGACATTCCCATAACCCATTTACAATAGCATCACTCATTTTTCAATGGTAAACACTCTAGGGTAAACACACGCACCTAATCGCTTTAAAGCTTATTGTTAGCTTAGGACCATGTAGTTTTTTTTCTTGTTTAAGAAAAAGGGAAAATGTCGTAAGATAGAAATGAAAACTTCTAAGTTGAGTACAAACATCTAAAGTTTGTGTATTTATTGTCCTCTTTACAGTTAACTCTTACGTTTATCTTGACTCTGTTTTTAGCTGAATAAAGAAACAATCTTTGTCCATCTGTTTTCCCGCATCTTTTTTTCCCTCTTAGTTAAAGGTCCTTCAGTTGATTGAATCTTGAATATTTGTTTGATACTTTGATACAGATCATCTAATCCTCAAAATCATATTCTATTGTTCGTGCACTTCAACTAAAGAGGACTAAACTCACTGTTTTGAAGGCAGAATTCTGTCAAACCCGGAAGTCTTCTGAGATGTAGAATTTCTAGTGTAAGCCACATTTCTGTTACATGTGTAGAGTAGTGTACGGCAGCATACAACATCATCAGGATTTTGTTTCTGTAGCAGATGGTGTTTACATGTGTCTTTTGTGCATGTGTGCGTGTATTGCAGCAGGATATTTAGTGAAGACGCACTTTAGTTCGGTAAACTTAGTTACAAGATTGCAAATTCTCAACAAAAATTTATTCATGGAATTCAACTTTAAGAATCAGTGTTGGCATCATTATTACAAAACAAATGAAAGTTAAGACTCCTGGATAGTTGTTTAAGGAACTAGCTTCTAGTGTATAATAGAATTAAATCTGACAAAATTTGAGCATTGAACTTTACGGTATGCCGGCTAGAATGGGCTTCCCTCTTCCCATTGTAAAACCCCTTGTTCCATCTGGCATTCTTGGCCCTTTAGGACTCTGTTTGGTTGGTGATGCTTCCAAATGGACTGAGCTGCTCGTTTGCGGAGACAGTTGAAGAAGTCCACGACTGATGTGAGTTGGGGTGCGTGACTTTGATTTCCCGCGCCCTCGTGCCCATCCTTTTTTTGAATTCTCCTCAACCTACCAAGAAACAGTAACCTTAGACTGACCCAGTAGCTATTGAATCAACTAAGACCTTGATAATCAAGTTATTAGTAGTCTGAAACTTGAGAATTATAAGGTGTTTAAACTTCTCACCTACAGGAGAGATTTCTGTAATTTTAATATCAAATTTAAGCATGTTATTTGCTCAAAAAAAAAAAGTTTGCATTTGAGAGATGTGGGATATGTCACACTCACATTACTGTCAACAGCTTGTTCAGAAGTTGCACTATTAGGCTGAGAAGACTCTTCAGACAAGTATGCATCATCATCGTCATCGAGAAGACCATCAAAATCTGACTTCCTGGTCTTCAGGACAGATTTTGGCTGGATGTTTCGAGTTACATAAGTTTCATAATATTAACGAGACTCGATTATGACATAAAGAAAAATTACAAATTAGTCACATACTGAACGTCGGACCATCAACCTAACACGAAACCCTTTTCTCCAGTTTCTTTCATCGTTTAATTTGTCAACCTGAAAGAATCTTTTTGAATGATGCTAACAAGATTTTCAGGAGGTGGCGAAACAAAACCAAAAAAAATTAGTTCTTAAACTAAAATAATCGAAACATACCGCCTTTTCTGCTATCTCGGTAGTTTCATACTCCACAAGAGCATGAAGCTTCAAAACAAAAGCAAAAAATCATAATCATAGAGATGAGTACATAAACATCGAAGAACATAATCATAATAAACGCAAAGAACAAAACATCGAGTTTATACCTTATTGCTAAAAACATAATCCCCTTTGGAATGCGATGAATTGGGCTCTGGCGGATGGCATATACGAATGGCTTTGACACTAGTTTACGAACTACCAATTGTTTAACTAAATTCAAAGTGCTAAAAAAATATCAGAAAGTTTGAAACTTTACCTTCCAACAACACTGAAGATTTTCTCGAGATTTTGATGAGAATGATCTTCAGGTAGATTTTCACCAACCACAGTGCGAGACTTGGAAAAAAATAAATAAATAAAAATATATCAGACCAAATTTAACACTTTCATAAGTTGCAAAAACGTATTCACGTACGCCAGCTAACCTGTAATTCTTCTTTATCTTTCTCTGTGAAGGGGTATTTACGCCTGACCTTTTTCCCATCGCTACTTACAACCTACAAACGTTGGAATACAAATAAACCAAGGAACCACGAAAACCATTTCTTGAAAACTGGGGGTTCAATATAACGAACCAACTTTGAAGAGGAACGAAGAGCTTGAACGAGCAAAAGGTTATTACTGATGCAAGATTTGATTTTCTTCATAGATGCAATAACAGATATCGGAACTGTAACAAAACTCGTGGTCATAACATAACCAGTTAACCACATCATATTGCAACAAAAAGTACTAATCTTGTAACCGTAGCAGTCTAAGTAATGTGATCTCACCATAGCCTTCTGGATCTTTGCTAATGTGTTTCACAAGAGACTCATTTGCAAGCAAGCTCAAGCCACTGAATTGATATTCCACCTGTTTCATTTATTTATTTTCGTGTGAGGTCATAATGCGACATTAACAAATGACTATGAACGGCAACGATCACAATATTAGTTAGATATCAAACTCACTCAAACAAAAACAAGCAAAAGGGACCTGTTTGATGATCTTTTGTTGAAGATCTTCGGTTAGAACATTCACATTCTTTGCATAATTTGTGACCAAAACGTTCGGATTTGCAAAAAGATGCATTTGCTGATCTTGATCGCTAGCACTGGCATAAATCCAATCAGCCGATCCATTTCCATCATTCCCACCCATTCCTAAATAATTAAAATACGGATAAAAGTAACCCGAAACAGGAGATTGTGTACGCGAACTAGGCACAAACTCTCGTGCTTGTGCATTAAATTTAAATGACGTGGGACTTGTAATTTCCCTTTTTTCATCCCTCTTCGTTGTCTTGATTTTTTCTTGCAGTTTTTCTTCGGGATTTGCCTGTGCCATTCTTGGTTTAATTTTTTTTTTGTTTCTTTTGGTTTTTTGAGGTTTTTAGTTTCTAAAAAGTGAAAAAACTAATATGATCTAATCAATTTCCCCCCATTATGACTTATAAAAACTACGGATCTTGATTTTTTATTGTTTGGTTATTATTGTTGTTATTGTTAGGATTAGACAACAAAAATATGTGAAGTTGTTTTGATTAAAGGTGAAAATTGTGTTGGAGCGAAAAAGCTGGCATGATTACTAAATATGGAAAACTGTAATTAGCTATGATCCATATTTGGCGCCAAGAAGAATTATTCTGTTATGCATGAAAAGAACTGGTTTCTTAACTACTTGGATTACCAAATACATTTATACATGTAACTTAAAATTTTTAGGCGACCCGTGTGGATTTTAAGTTTTTAACCAATCTGAGCACAATCCGAAGAAATTTTAAAAAGCTCATTATGTTACTTCATCGTACATTTATACACTATTAACACATTATACCGTACGGAGTTTTTCCCAAGTTCATACTTATTGGTCTATCTCGGGTTATTATGGTTTTTCTCTAATGATATTTTCATTTTTTTTTTGTTTAAAGTGTGACCATGTATACTCTAGTGCTAAAGCAGTGCACGGGATGTCTCTAATGAATTCGCTAATGATTGTGCAACCTTCTTTTAGAAATTGTCATGGACTCTGCCGATCCACAATCATCTCTTGTGACAATGTTGTGTATCATAACAAACATCTTGAAATGAATTTTCACTGTGTCATGCATAACAAAAAGCAAAATGGCCATTTGGGTAGCAAGACCATCTTATCTTCAAAAAGAGCAAAGGAAATCGTACTTTCGAGCATCTCCAGCAGCAGGGCTTTATCGAGTTTCGGGTTTAGTGGCCTAATATTAATTAAGCATTTAAAGTTTGGTGAATATACGTTTGGGCCAATTGAATCATTTAGGTTAGTCATGCTAAATAGCATGGGAGCCGAACTGGCAGGCTTGTTGGCCAAGCCTAAGATCAATGCCAAGACCCAAGCCCTTGGGTGTTCATCGGTTCGGTTCTCAAAATTTTAAGGATATCCAAATTTCAAACTTTTATGTCTCAAACCAAAATGACCCAAATAGGGGTGTCCAAAAAAACTGAGGAACCAAAAAAATCGAGAAACCGTACCAGTAGTCAAGATGATGTCCGCAATGCAACTTGAGAGCGACTTCAATGACTTTAAGCAAAATACTAGGGATATATCAAGCGACGTATAGACGTGGAGAGACACCAAAGACGTCCTTAAGGAGTTTGGGGGCGCAATATCAAGTGTTTTACCCGAGCGATGTGCACAAGAGAGTTGCCGCAAAGTTAGACGTAAGATATCAAGTTACAAAGCAAGAACAAGGATCAACCATGGAAGAAGCCAAAAGAGAATCAAGTATCCCCGTCAAGGCATGCCATGGACGAGATCAAACAGTGTTGAAAGAGAGACGCGACGAGGACGTTGCGAGCTTAGGTGGGGAAGAATGTCACAACCTGCACACAAGATATGGTTGTTCACAAGGTTAACCAGGATTCCAAATTATTCTACACTAGCCTAGAAGACTCAAGAAATTCTATAGAAGGTGTTGGAAGCTCTTAAAAACCCTGAGAATATCATAGAAACCCTAGAATGCTCCTCGTTAGGAAACTTGTAGAAATATTCTAGAAATACCCACCTTAGAAAATGTATATAGTTAAACTAGTTTGAGTAGTATAAATAGATGAGGCCTCATTTGGGCAAATAATCTCTCAATTCACTTGTATCTTCTCTTGTAAAGTTCTCTTTAGCATTACAAAGTATTTCCTCATTTCACGTGTTTCTTTCTTTAAAGCTTTCTTTGGTTACCTAATTTGTTGAGTGTTTGAGGAAGGCTGACTTAGTCGAGACTATGTGCCGCATGGAAGACTCTTGTCGAGACAAGTCTATGACAGAAAGCCATGTTATTGCCCCCCCCCCCCCCCCCCCCCCCAAGCTCGCGTGCGCGAAAGTGCACGCCAAAAGGAGTTTTTGTGGTTTAGTTGGGTATAGTGGGTTCTAAAAGTGGGGTTTTGGCTTGAATTACTGAGAGGGTGTTTTTTGGTGTGTGAGTAAAAGGGAAGTGAAAAGGAGAAACTGAGTTGGCGCTGAGATAACAGTTTGGTTTAAGCCTTGCACATTATGCTCTTACATCAAAAAGTATAAAAGGGTTCTTATGAGGTGTTTAGTGTTGTGGATGTTCATTGAAAATGATTATCATGCTTAAATGGCATGACTAATTTTATGTCTAATCTATTCAAAATTTAACACATAAGACGTATATTTTCTCTTTTCACATTTTTATTTTTAATTTTTATATGTGTTTAGTGATACTGTCTAATCTACAAATGCTTTTCTATTTCGAATATGAGTACATTTTGATATCATCATAATAAAACAAAACAGATGTTTCCAAATTACTCCTCTACGGCTCTACGTACCCATTATATAGATGTCTAAATATGCCCACATGACATGACATTCAAAATTCCGATTTTAAAAATTAGTTTCTTAAAGTCATGTGGCAAATTCGCAGTATACTAGAACCCACGAGTATCGGTAGGGTGAGTCGGGTAAACCTATGCGTCAAACACCTGACATTCCATTCAAACAAATCTTTTATATAATAAAACAAAACCTTTATTGAAAATTTTTCATTTCAAAAAAATCAATTTATACCTTATTTAGTAATAACTGTATTTATAAAAATAAAAATTCTTATTAGGTAAAATTTTATATTTATCCATAACACAAGTAGAAGATATATACAAAAAATATAAATAAGATACAATTAACACAAGTAGAAGATAAATACAAAAAATATATATAAGATACAATTAATAATAGGATTAAATTTTTTAAATAATTATCTTTAATAATAAAAAAAACTATAATTAAATATCATAAATCAAACAAAACAAAGATTAAATTATTTGTTTTTTAATAAATAAAAATATATGATTAAAAAAAAAATTTTAAAAACCCGCGCGCGGGCATTATAACTTGTGAACAATGTATGATATATTCGTAGAGTTTATGGTATTTCATATGCTATTGCAAGTCTATGTCATGCATAATATGTTTCTAAAGAGATTTGAACCCAAGTACATTATACCGAAAGATTTAAGTATATTTTACCAACACAAATATATACTTAGACAACATTTTTTTTATAAACCAAGATATGAAACTAGCAGTAATGGCGACTAAATGGGTGACCAAATGACCCTGACATCTCAGCGTCATATTAGTTTCTCTCTCTAAAACCAAATGCCCATAACAAGATGTTCGCGGTCACCAAAAAAGCAGACCCCAAAAATAATATAAATCTACCAACTCACACACAAACATATGAAAGCATTCGGGCGCTTGACCAACCCAACCAAACCAAAAAGAAAGGGAGACGCGTTCGGTTCATTCGACGTAAGGGGAACGCGTTTGGAAGGATCGGCCGACTGAATAGTTGACCCTTCATTACTACTAGTCTGAGTATAGATAACCAAAAAACACATAAGTCGTTGATAGCAAATAGTGGTATATTTTATTTATTTTGGGGTTGAATTAAACAAATTCAAAGATTCTTACATCCATCAAATCTTTGAACAATACTATCTTTGCATTTTTAAGGCATAGATTCCGCCATTAAGACACAAAGATAAGATTGTTTTTTATTTGACTTGTAATTAAATGACGGCTATTATTAATATTATCATTATATACTAATTAAACTATGTATTATATTTAAACATCTTTTTTTTTTTATATAATTATCGGTGACCCATTGTTATTTAGTCTTAAAAAACTCTAACAACTTTATCGGTTGATGTTGATATTATGTTTACCTTTCAAAAATTTGGTAAACTTAACTGTATAAATATATACTTTTTTTTTAGTTATAACGTTTGATTGGCACAACACTTATAATAAATTGTTTGATGATCTATCAATTAGCTAAACTAAGTTTGATAGATAACTTTAAGATCACCAATCAATAATATATCATAATGGCCGTTCAAAAAAAAAAAATCAATATATATCATAGCATTGACAAACACTACTTTAAAATCTGATTTTTTTTCCGAATTTAAAATCTGATTTTTTTTTTCCGAAGATTTTCCCCCAGAAGAAATTGGAAATTTCCGACATAATTAGCGACGGTTTACACACAAAATTCATTGACCAAAGTTGAATGTCCATGTTCTACAACTAAATATTTGGACAAATATAATAATCTGTTACAAAACGAATACAATGTTTGTTTTCTTTAAGCTATGTTGATTGCAACAAAAAAGGTGAATGGTTTTTGTGACAGACAAAAATTACCATACTTTAGGGAACGGCCCAAGAACAAAAAGTTACCTTTTATCATTTCAGATTATAAAATATTAAAGACAAAGATATCGGTTTTGTTTTTATTAAAATTTACTACAGTATATACTTTTAAATAAACACTAATCCCTTCTATGAAATAATATACTTTATTTTAAACAAGGTTACTTGCACATTACATGATGATTGATTGAGATTCCAACTAATAATAATTGTTTGAATGGTAGCTAAAAAGGCATCTTGAAAAGTACTAGATGGTTTGCAAATTTATTGAGTTTTTAACCATAAATAGCTTGTAGAATGGTTGTTTGTGTTTGGCACAAGAGCATCTTGAGCATCTCCAGTGTACACACACATACATGCACATAAAAATATAGAGATCATAAACACACATGTTTATAAAAAGTTTCATTTGCATCACATTAAAAAATAACAATACTAACATTTACATTTGACTTACTAATAATAGGATCAGACTTCAGTAACATTTACCCTTGACTTACTAATATGATCAAATTTCAGTAACATTTACCCAATGTGATATAGCCTTTTGATCATTCAAAAGTAAGAAAAAGTAAATCCAAAGGGCAAAAAGATTCAAATTTTCTTAAAGATGCAGAGGGGAATAACATGCTTAAAATACTGCATACTTCAATCATAATGTTTTCTCATCTCAAATACAGATGTGCCTCACATGAAGCTTCTACTTGCACAAAGAATCCAAGAAAATAGCATCAACCTAAAACTGTAATAAGCTCAACATAGAATTCAAAAAAGGAAACTAATCCTGCAAAATTTCTTCATTCTTTATGTATAAGTTATTTTCTTAAGGTTGTCTATTTTATATATAAACTCACCTATATATAAATTAACCGCTGCAATTTACCAATTATTTTTCAAAACTTTTTCAAGATTTATACATCTAGATGACCTTTCCAGCTATAGTTCTCAGATTTTGAGTCTTCTCCATCATCCATGCTGTTGTCACCAGTAGTGGAAGTTCCACCAGTGGTGCCGATAAGTAGGGGGCCATCAGGAGAACCCGACTGAGAAATGCCTTGCTTTGACGATTCAACATACTGATCTTGTGGAGACATCCACAACCCTCCACCCAAACCAACGCCAGATTGAGTTGCAGATGAGGTGTTGGAAGAGGGAAGCCTTCGTGTATGAAGTCTATATTTCTACAAATTACAGTTATAAAACGACATATGTTAGTACTCTTGAAATGAACCTTAATTGGCAACTGCTTATATAAATAAGTTAAAAAGGTAGAGAGCTTTATTTTATTAAAACATTAATACTCACTTGCAGATGGCTTTTCACTTCGTCATTTGTAAGGCCATCGACTTGCATAAGCTCTCTTATCTGCTTAGGAGTAGCAGCTGCAAAAGATCAAACAAATTTTAAAAAATCAGTTTAGAACTTGCTATATTAAAGATCAACTGTCTAAAAACAAAATGATTATTCTCATATAATCTGCATAAACTCCAACATAATTGGGCTTTAAAACAGCTTATAAACCTAAGAATCAAAACAACAAATTATATTCCGCAAATTAGCTTTACAGTCTCATCTTAACACCAAAATTCAGTTAAACTAACAAGGGGTCAAGGGCTAACCTTGTGAGCCTCCAAGTTGCTGCAGGGCATTAACAAATCGTCTATGCAACTCTGATGACCAACATCTTCTTTGTTTTCTAGATGTTTGTTGATGTGGTGGTTGACACTGAGGTACATCAGCTCTTACATTTGACTGACCATTTGGTACAGAACTAACCAGTTTGCTATCGGTACTACTTGTAGCAAGCACTAAGCCTCCCCTCGCAGAATTATCAATTCCAGGGGTAATTAGAGAAAGATCAGGAACCGACAATTCTTGCCTTGTATCCACCATTGTAATTCCACCACATCCCTTATATAAACCGGGGTTTGTATACGGTGCTTGATACAACACTTCTTCAAAAGATTTCTGTGATCATATCAAACATATAAAAACTCACTTATGCAATTCTATAACACTAACAAATAATTGTACTAAACTACAAATAATAAAATGTACAGCCTTTTCACCTTTTTGGTAATTTGATCTAATGAATCCTGTTTTCGCTTCTCGATTATGTTTGAACTATTTTCATCAGAATTCCAAAGCTGTGTAGAACTCAACCAATTCTTCTTATCACCACAACCACCATTTTCTTTACCAATCAAATCCACTTCTTCATCTTCATCACATCTTTTCTTAATTGGTATAAACTCCTCTAACACCGGACCCGAATTCGCCAATTTCGCCGATTTCCTCAACACCATTACTTCTTCTTTCAATGCAACAATAGCTGAAATCCATCATAAAACATTTCATCAAACACTTAGTAACCAAACTACAAAAACACATCAAACCACACCCAAACCACAACCATATCCAAAACTAAAAAAAAACCCCATATGCATTCACACCCACCAAACAAAACCCTTAAAGGAATTTAGCCAATTCAAAACACAAAATTTATAAAAAAATAAACACCATAAAAAGTAAAAAAAAAAAACTAACCATCATTAATCAGAACCATGCATAAAGGAAGTTCACGTTTAAAAGCATCAATTTTCCGCATTTCTGACTCTAACCCATGAATAAAATCATCAATTTTGTTAATCTTGTCAGATAAGTTACCATCATTTGATAACTGATGTAAAAACTGAGTTATTGTTTTGGGTATAAAAGTGGATGGTTGGAAATTTAGAGTTAGTTCAGGAGGTGGATTTAAGCTTCCCATTTTTTATACTTTTTTTTATAAGATTTGTTATTGGTTTTTGATGATGAAAATGGATATGAAATGAGGATGTTATAAATGAAAAAACTGTGAATGAGAAAAAGGAATTTGGGAATCTAGAAAGAGAAAATGAAGAAACGCAAGATTCTTGTTTAGCATCGACAGGAAGGACGGATGAACAAGTGTGAGAGAGTGTATGTATAGTATTTATTTGTTTTACATGCTCGGGTAGTCGCATAATTAATGAAGTTTTGATGTTTTGTAGTGTGACTTGAAATACCAAAATTACCCCTCTAAAGGTTTTTGATTCTTTTCATTTTTTTTATTTACTATATGTTTGGCGAAAGTAATTGTTGTTTGAACTGTAGATGGTGCTGGTGCTGAAAATTATTAAAAAAAAAAATTATTTTTATAAGCTACATGGAGTAACCTTTGGTTTTAAGAGATTATGGAAGATTATTTTTTTTAGAATCTCTTATAAGTTATGTCTGCCAAACAAATATTATTTTTTAAGTAACTTATTTTTTGAAAAAATAAACATAATCTCTCAACAATCTTGTGTACCAAACATAGCCATAAAGTACTTGCTAGTTGCTACAAGTCCTTCAAAAATAACACATGTATGAATAGCTAATATGCATTGAGAGACCGAACTAAGATTAAATATTATTGGATGTATAAATTTTTTTGAATTGTATTATAATAGAGTTAAAAAATGAATTAAAATGAAAAATTCATTAGAACAATAATAAATAAACATATTACCTTCTAATCAGAGATCATATATATATATATATATATATATATATATATATATATATATATATATATATATATATATATATAGGGAAGGGATCCAATAAGAAGAATAATTAAAATAAGAATGGTAAGAAGTAATTTTAGCTACACATTTTAGTGTAGGAGGGAAAATTTGAATGAAGATGCATCCATTTTTGTAGGTGCATCTAGAATGTATGGTTGTGGTTACTTCATATCCTTTCTATTTTTATTATTCTTTTTATTTGATCCTAACTTTCTCTCTCTCTCTCTCTCTCTCTCTATATATATATATATATATATATATATATATATATATGTGTGTGTGTGTGTGTGTGTGTGTGTGTGTGTTATCCACCATCTTCTTAGCAAGTTTGGCAATGTTATTCAAGTTAGCAAAATCATCATCATTACACATAATTTAATAATAGACTCTAAGTTCCATAAAAAAAAAAATTCATAATGGTCTTCTATTAATAATTTGTTTCATCTTTGTGATAATTAAAAGAACTTATTTCATTTTTATGATAATTAAACATACCATTAAAAAATTTAAAGACTAATTAAAAAAGAGCAAATAAAGATAATCAAACAAACCTGATTCATTTTTTGAATTTGTAATAATTATTTAGCAATTTCATAAATCACAAAGAATGTCACCAAAACAGAACTTAGAAATGTGAAGATCGTAAATCACAAAGAATGTCACCAAAACAGAACTTAGAAATGTGATGATATAAGTTACGAGAATTGGACTAGATAGTACCGCTTTGGTGTCATTTCATTTTGGAAACAACTCAAATTGTTTAGCAGATGAATTAAGTCTAATTTTGTGCTTTAATCTCATAAAGCTATTTTATCTTTTTTTTCCCCTTTAATTTACATTGTCATATTCAGTTTTTTACTAAATTTATGTTTAGTCTTTATTTATAAGTAAGAAAAATCATTTTTTTTTTTTTTTTTTTTTTTTACACTACATCAAAAAAATACACGAGGTTTTCGAGAACTTGCCAGAATCCTCTAGTTCCGTCCTTGTAAGCATTTGATTATAGACATGGTTCTAAAAGGCGCGCAAAGGCCTCGCAAATGCCCCGCAATGGTGTGAGGCTTGGTCATGCCACCACGCAACGCGTTATGCCCCCTTATGTCTCGTCTTTGTAAACTCGATATACATAAAAGATAATATAAATATATAAATATTTTTATATTTTATGTCGTCTTAAGCTACACCTTATAAACACAAAAGCTTCGTCTTGGCCACTAAGGAGTGAAATTTGGTAATACCGCCACGCCACGCGTCGCATTATTTATAACCTTTATTATAGGGCATGCTACACTTCTACACGCTTATTGAAAGTCCACATGTTGAAACCAATTGAAGAATCGGATCAAGAATATCATGCAATACGCTAGTAAACGCAAAAGAAACTGGTTCAAACATAGCGAGTGATACAAAATTTAAAAGCCACGTTCCACCGTAAATGCTTAATTGGTGTAATTTACCTATCTCTAGCAATTTAAAAATCAATTTTTTCAGAAAGGCAACAATTATATAAAAGGCACCACAAGAACAAATTACAAGAGAAATGGCAATCCAACCCACCTTCTTAACAAGATAAATAAAAAGGATAGGCCCCAAGAACAAAAGTACAAAATAACACAGGACATAGGAACTTACAACAAACAACTAGTAAAGCTAAGGTGATATATAACGCTAGCGGTAATGGTGACCGTAGAAGACCGTGATCAATACTGTCATCTCAGCGTCAACTCAGTTTTATCTCTTTTACATCTTTTGCATGACCAAATACCCATAATGGTGACCGTCGTCACCAATTTTTTGTTTATTTTCATTTTTCTAAATAATAAAATTAAAAAATCATTGATAATTAAAAATATTACATTAATAATTCAAATAAAAATAAGAGATATTACAATAAAATTTAATATTCATTAGTTCGACGCCAAATGTGTTCCACTAAATCGACTTTAAGGCATAGATATATTATGTAATATGATGCACATGTAAACCATGTCCCTTATTTTCTTATCAAACTTCGGCCATGCGGGACTTTTTTATTATATGCTAAACAAATTTGCTTATCAGGCATCTTCATATAGTACTCCGACATGATCGAAAGTGGTATGTTCTAGAGAATCCCATCGGCCCAACACCCGCGGCTAATGCCCCGATAGCAGTTAGGAATGCCTACCAGATGCATATGAATGACCTGGTAGACGTTGGATGTCTAATGCTAGCCACCGTGGCATCTGAGCTCCAAGTCAATTATATGGACGTTGAAGCATTTGATCTAATCAACCAATTGCTTAATACATTCTAAACGCAGCTCGAACCGAAATGTTCGATGCAATTGTTAATCTGAGCAATTGCAAGATGGTTGAAGGATCACCGGTGAGTGCACATGTAATCAAAGTGAGTGAGCACATCAATCGAATTGAAGGTTAGGTCACGCTATTTACTCAAGCTTGCTATTGATTTCATCTTGAACTAATTAAGCAATGAGTATAAGGAGTTCGTCAAAATATTTGGTTTATGCTAAAGTCTTCTCTAGCTCAACAATTTTTGTTTATGCACACACTTTTCATTTACAGAAAGGTTTATTTTTTTTCTCTGTTTCCTTTTCAAGTTCAGGAATATTAGTTTTAAATATCAAACTTGGAATGAAAACTTTAGTGATTTGAGAATCAAACTTTTCATTTCTCATTGATTCGATCTTTTCCTCAACTTTTTCAAACTTTTTCTCAACTTCATTATCTTGTTTAAGAAAATTAAAACGCATTTCAAATTCAACATTTGCTTATCCTAAAAGCTTAAGTTTCTTAGTGAGTTAAGATTTCTAAGCTTCCAAAGTGTCATTCTCTTTTTGCTTCTTGTTTAAACCTTGAGACTCAACTATTTTAATTTTAATTGAATCGAACAAGTTTTAAGGAAACCCTCTTTGGCCCGGCATTGAATAGCGCATTAGGATTTTTATCTTATTGGTGTACTTGATTAGTTGAAAAGCTTCTACAATTCTCAAGATCTTGTTCTAACGTAACTCAAAGCGTTTATAGTTTTGTTTTATAGTTTTTTCAGGTGCATCATGTGGATTATTTATCATTACCTTTAAATCGAGAGCACAAGTCATGTTATGAGCCGTTCAATTGTATATCGAAGTGGAAATCAACCTTTTAATTGTACATCGATTTATATTGATGGGGATACCTCTTATGTAGACTGCTAGCTTAAAACAAGAACTGTTAAGGTGTGTTTGTTTTTTGAAAACATCTTACTAGCATCTTACTCTTGCTGAGTTAGAGCTGGTCAAACACTTTTTTTTTTTTTTTTTTTTTTTTTTTTGAGTCAGGCACGGCCAGATATATAACATCTTACTCAGTAAAAAGTGGAGACTTGTCTTACTTTCTCTTACCTAATAAGAGATTGAAGACTTGTTATAATATAATATACTTGATGATATATTAATTATGTTATATTTATGATAAAAAGTTTTGTTTCATATTTACACAAGCTACTTATTTATGGTATTGTTATGATATAATATATGCTTAAACAAAAGACAATTAAACTCATTCAGACGGTTATACAAAAAACAAACATTATTTCATTCAGATTCAGACTTTATAACCACATCTTACTAGTAATATGTGTCAGTAAAATTCATACCCAAAACATCTTAATGAAACAAACACATCCTTAATATAATCTCTCATGAGTCACGTAAGGTATATTTCGCCAAGACGAAATGACAGGGAATAACTAATTGTACATTAGAGGATTTTAACCCTTTTGCAGTGCATACTTGATACTTGGATCCCTGCTGAGATTTCTATTTATTGGTAACAATTCCTTTGCATCTATATAATCTCTAATATCCAATTAGTCAGCTCACTGGGATGCTCGTCATGCGTTTTCAAACATTTTAGAGTTTAGTTGTGATGTTACTTTTTCTCAAAAACTTACTCACTTTCGAGGAGTGATATATACGGATGTTAGGTTTCTTTAATGTATATTTATGTTAAAATATATATACATGTTGTAAATAAAAAACAATTCACGACTATGAAAATATATGTTTGTAATATTACGGTGGAATTGGAATTGAACTATATTTATGTTCAAACTAGTCGTTGTCCCGGATATACTTATTCAGTTATAGTATTCAAGCATTTTAACATGGTATTAGAAAATTGAAAAGTGATAAGACAAGACAACAATGTGCATTTATATTTAGTCCGTCGAAAAGAGATCAAACGGATGATGGATAAGTTGTTATGCATACTCGAAAAGCAAGAATATAATGTTCAACATTCGTTCTTTGGAATTTGCGTATGGATCCTATCCTAAATGAGATAGTATCATGATTCATGAAAATTTGCTATAAAAAAATTTCATGGTAGATGTGACGATGGCAAAAAGAAGATACTATCATCATGCATGCAGCTAAACAAATTTCTGCTATGATATATAGTCAATGTTATTTTCACAAACAATGCAATCTAATGATCTAAATCATAGGCCAAGTGGCCAACAATGTTCATCTAAAAGGGATATCGAATAAAAGTACCATAAGAATAAAGTTCTTTAGAAAAGAGAAATTGAACCCAATAAACAGAACCCGATTCTCATCCAAATGTGGAAGAATCTTGTACGTGTTGAAGAAATGTAGAGGGTTGTAATGTTACACTATAAATTTGTAGGGACCAAATATGAGATTCTAAAGTGCTTTTCTTATCACTAAAGTGGAAGTATCTCCACCATCCCTTTCATTTTTATTCTTTTCATGAACACCCCTTCTAAATTCCGATCCATAAAAGAATAGAATCATTTTATACTTTATGGACTTTAGGAACACAAAGTGAACGATTCTCACTTTGAGAATTTTAACCAAATATGTTTCTCCTATATATAGTATATATTTGTTGCATGCCTTAATCATTTCATTAAACATAGAATTATGCACAAATTTTAGAACTAGGTATCGCCTTTCAAATATATCATATGAACAAGAAAAATTAACTAAAAGTAAATGGAGTGCTCATATATCAAACTTTATTGTGTTTTCAGAACATCTACAACGCATTAAGCTATTGAAAATTTTAATCATTTTTTTAAACTTTTTAACTCTAGTGCAAAAAAGCCATTCACAACCTTTTTCATCACTCATCTAAATCACTCAATATAAAATTTCTAATCGGTCAAAATTGCTCAAACTATTATATATATATACCCCTATATAAAACAAGTTTTCCCTAAGGAAGGCTTTGCCCAAAACTCCAGGATAATGACACCTGCATATTCAGCCTCAACCAATGGACCAAATGCAATATGAGCTATTTAATTAATGCAAACATTAAAACACACCAACCACTCTACCCTATAGATAAAACACAAACATTCAGATGAAAAAAAAAAACCCCAAAACATTCAATTATCCCCAAACCGTATCCAACAATCAATTAACCCCAAACCAATAAAAAAAACCTCAAATATGATTCATAACATCATATTGATTCACGAACAAATATACCACAAGGAATGGTTTGATCGACAACAATTAACCCAAAATCAATAAATCCCTCAAATCATATAAACCCTATAATTTTGGATCCAAAATACATGCGTTAATGTTCATTCAAATCGTAAATCTGATACAAACCCTATTATTCTTATTCAACTACATATGTTCGTTCCACAAGAAACCGTATAATTGTTGTGTCCTTATGTATTCGGATACAACAAAATGTAATCTTTGTTCAATAACAATGGCCGAATATCAAACAGGTAAATTATTCGTTTTTTATTTTTTTATTTTTTTTGTAATATATGATTAAGTGTTCAATTTTCTGGGTTCATTGCCATTTGTATTTTTTTGGAGGTAATTACCTTCATCAATATTAATGTCAAAAGCGTGTGGTATTTTTGGAGGTGATTTATTATAATTTCATATAATTATGGATAGTTTGAAAATATTTAAAACGAATTAAAAACAATTTGTTAATGTTAGAAAGTTATAAATTAATTATAACGTTTTGTATAATCCCATATAACAGAATCCCTTATTTTATGGTTTATCAATTCAAATTTTTAATCATTTCCTTACTTATCAACATAGAATTTGAAATTTGTAAATTCATGATTAACCTAATCAACTCACTATAAATAAGGGATAAAACATACAGAGATCATCACAAACACAATACAATTTTTCTCTGTTTCTACTTGGTTTTAGAACAATATTTCATAGGTATTTCATTTTATGCAAATGTATATTTAGGTATTCTGTTTGTTTTATATCAACTTCTCACATTATTTTCAAATATTGTTTTGAATGATAACAGTATGGATCAGAACATAACTATGCTTTGTGACGTTGATCCTATGTTGGATGATCTTAAAGTGGTTGCACGTTGCATTAGTAAATGGGTATCCCATCCTGTTGGAAACCCTTCGGATGTGTGGAGTTTGGATTTTGTGTTCCAAGATACTCAGGTTTTGAAAATTGTACATGTTTTTTTTTAATAACATTTAGACATCATCAGTTTAAATCTTTATAAAAAATAATTTTTGTTGTAGGGAAATCGCATTCAAGCCACTGTGAAGAGGGATCATATAAACAAGTTTCAGTTGTTGATTGATGCGGGTTCATGTTACCGAATAAGTAACTTTGGGGTGGGTGAGAATGGAGGGAGGTTTCCCTTACTTAATCACCGATTCAAGATGAATCTTTTTAAAAACACCTCAGTTACCAGGCTTGCAAGCTTTGACACCAACACACGTGGCTTTAGGTTTCAACCTTTCCTGAACTTGACAACCAGACATTTCAAAGAGAATGAGTTGATTGGTAAGTAATTATTTGTTAATATATATATCAGACCCCATACCTTTCAATAACATAGATTTAATGATTAAGTTAATAATTAACAACTGAAACTGTACACAGATGTTATTGGAACAATCGTGTCCATATCAGACCCCATAGCTTTCAACAAATTTGGTGTTGATAAGATCAGGAGGACTGTTGTACTAGAAGATGTCGAGTAAGTTTTTTTATAACCAACCTTAGCATACGGTTAGAACCGATGTCATAAGGAACTAATGCGTTGTTTTTAACAGTGGTGTAAGGTTGGAGTGTTGCTTCTTTGATGCTTGGTCTGACAAGTTTTCTAAGTTGGCTGAAATGAGTGACAAGGTTGGTCATGCTGTATTGATTATCCAACTGGCTAAAGTGTCATACTACAATGGTATGTTTAGTATTCTTTATATTTTACTCTTTTTTACATTTTCATGAACTAAATGTAATATATCAACAAATACTGCAGACAAACCATCTGTATCCAATGCTTTATGGTCCACAAATATTTACATCAACGAGGATTTGCCTGAAACTGTGGCTTTTAAGCAGAGGTATGGAACTAATAATGCCGCACTATTACATTTTATTACCAAAGTTTAATATCCCATATATGTGTCAAAACAATTTTTGCTCAAATAACAAAATATCACCAAAGTTTAATACATTATATAGTTATGTTAGTATTTTTTTGAATCTATTATCATTTATGAATGTTGATTACACTTATACAATGTTATAGGTATGCCGACATTGATGGGTATGATCCCAAAAATAATACCATTACCGTGTTTTCTCCGGCTAAAAAGATCTTGACTCCTGAAGAGTTTTTTGAGCGAGCTGTGAAAAAGTCTGTGGGAAGTATCCGTGAATCTGAGAACGTAAGTTATTTGTATATTCAATATCTAAATAATGTATTATTAAAATAATATCATGTTGTATAATTTTTTTAACTGTGTTCTTTAAATCACTTTATTGGTCAGCCATGTTTCATGGTTGTGTATGCTAAGATACACAAGATTCATCGTGAATCTGAGAACGTAAGTTATTTGTATATTCAATATGTAAATAATGTATTATTAAAATAATATCATGTTGTATAATTTTTTTTGCCCTCATTATATGTATGTTTTTTTATATAGCTTACATGTAATACATTTTCACTTTTTCTAAAAAAAAACTTAATGCTAGCGCCCCATCGGGGCGGGCCTAAGGCTAGTATACTAAAAGGCAAGAGGTTACTGTAGCAAACACTGTAGCTGCTACAGTTGTTTCTACAGTACCCGTTTACAAAATAGTCCCTAACGTGAAACTTTCTTTGCAAACTAGGTCCTTTGGGGACTAACGATGCAAGAGGCGCTACTGTAGCAACCATAGCTGTTACACTTTTGTCTCCAAAACACAAAATATACAAAACACATTTTTTTTTTCTTTTCATTCGGTTAAAGTAAACAATAACAAGAAACGAAAATTAAATCAAGATCTCAGTTTATCTCTATTATCGATTCATTCAAAAGAACAAACGTATAAGATCTATTCATCATAGATTTGAGAAGCAAGGTTTCTTTGAAATATCCGAAAATCAAAAAAGAAATAAACATAACAAATCTATTAGATTATTTCTTTAGTTCGTCAACGAAAAATAACATCGAAAATTAAACCTACCTTGCTATATTTCAAAGAAGTTAATCAAAGAAAATGATCTCAGTTTATTTTCATGTTTATTACAAATATTTAAAGATCTTTCGTTTTTGATCATAACATCATCGATCTTGAAGAAGATAAACTTCTTTTTTAATTTACAAAAATTAAGGAAAGGACAAAACTTTATAAGTTTCATCCCCACTTTCTTTCGATTGATATGGAAAAAAAAACAAAACGAGACGAAACGAAACCTACATGACGATTGTGTTGATGAGATAAGAAAGATGGATTGATTTGGCTGCATCAATTTTTGGTTTGAGAAAGAATAGTTGGTGGTTGCCTTTGTGGATTAGGATTAGGATAAATAAGTGTCGGTGTTAATTGGGTAGTGGGTGTTATAAGTGAGTATTTTAACTCAAGTGGACTTGGACAATCTTTGGGCTTACACATTTGTTATACAATTTCGTTGGAGGGCTTTAGACCAAATAGATGCTTAGAGTATTTATATACCTTTACATTTACCAACAACAAATAAATTAACAAGCACCAAAAAAATTACAAAAAAAAAAAAAATAAATAAAAAAAAAAATAAAAAAAAATAAAAAATCAACTCTTTATTAAATTACACACATTTCAAAACGAAAACACAAAATATATGGACAACACTCTCACATGACATAAATAAAATTACCCTTCATTAAAAAACGTTTCAACATTCAAAACATACGACAAGCCATTCCTGCAACAATATGTGATACATTTCATTTCAAAACATAACAAAGATACCACATACTCTCAAACAATTTGAAACTCAAAGTATACGCCGAAAAACAATCCCGCGGCAACGCGCGGGTTACCAAACTCGTTCTTCCTATAAGTCATTTCAAATATAACATTTACCAACTATTAGCACTGTTCATCTACAGTGGCTTTTGTCATCTTGAATTTTCAAAGGTCATAAAAATCGTGAATAGGTAGTTGGTCGATCCCTTATAACTCGTAATCGGTCTAGGAGGAATTAATCGGATTGGCATTTTCAGAGAGTTTTGGGTATTATCGGGGAGTTTTAGGTATTCTCGACAAGATTTTCCTAAAAACAACTTGTAATTGATTTAAACAGCGACTATAATTGATTAAAACACGTTTAGAATGAGTTTTGGTTATTTCCGGCAAGATTTGCAGGTTTTCGGAAAGTTTGACCACCGTTGACTATAGTTGACTGATTTAGTTGACCGATTACACAAATAAAAAGGGTTGGTAGCCAATTAGTGCCTAGACGGCGATTAATTAGTCTTGTAAATCTATTTTTGCAACAATTAAAATTTTTCAAAAAAATAAGCTTTTAACTATATTGTGAATACAAAATAGCCCTTAATTGAATTATATTTTTAAATTTAATACCTATGATGTAGGCCTGAGCATCGGTTTAAGCCCGGACCGGACCGGACCGAGACCTAATTAGACCAAAAACACGGATTGAGAACCGGACCGAATATGTTTGGTCCGGTCCGGTCCTTCGGTCGGTCCGGTTCAAGAAGGCATTATTGATCTGTTTGTATGTAAGATCGTATCGAACCGTACCGGGCCGAAACCGAAATAAGAAAAAAGTTAAGACCTAGATCGAACCACTAGTTTGGTCGGTCAGATCGGTTTTTGGGTCTTTAATGCTCAGCCATACTACGATGTCCAAAAACAGCCATTTACATTTGATAATAATACAAAATACTTTTAAAAAATTTTAAATTTTCTATTATAACACTCGCGATATTGAAAAACACCTCTTAAACCAACTAATAATACAAAATAGCATGTGAACTAACATCAAACTCTAAATAACACAGTAGCCCCAAAACCCATCAAACTCTTTATTCTTACTGCTTAAGATCTCTTTCTTTATTAGTTTTTATTCGAAAAGAAATATTATCGTTAATAAAGAGAAATTTCCGTAGCTATAAAATAAATGTTTTTACACTCGCTGCAGCGTGCGGGCGACAATATCTTAATAACTTGAGTTTTTCACTTTAATCATCTTATTTGAAAAGGTAAATTACAGTTTGTTTGTATTGCTTCTTTTATGTTTCTATATTTTGATACCTTAAAAAAAAAAAAAAAAAAGAAAAAAAAAAAGTTTTTCTCAACCTTTTTTCAACGTATTCCTAACTTAGCATTGGACACGCTGTCACGCTCTTATGGTGATGAATTCCGATCAATATCTTTTCCCACAGCTTTTCGATACGAGTGGATTTTGAAGTTTATTTTTTACTGTATACGTTTTATTGTGGTCCTTGTTCCATTTTATTTCAATGTCAACATTTTTTGTTTTCTAGCACACTTGGCCTTCCATCGTTAATGTTGGAATTTATGGATATATATTAATAAACGTATGTCTAGAATCGAACTCGAGACCTCGGGATTGCACACGTTACGAATGAGTATTAAGAAATAATAATTAATATATTTATATATTTATTATTATACACAAGTATGTAACGATCGTTGGTATTTACCGTTAATGGCTAATGACCGTTAGACGCAAATAAGGAAAGAATTATGTTTATACAATTAGGAAACAAGAGAAGGATCTAGAACCCCTCCTTGGGCTCTAGATCGACCGGCCATGGGATGGGGAAACCCAAACCCTAGCTTTTGCTCCAAGTTTTCTATTTAGTATAAATATAAACACATAGGGTCATTGTTGGGGTAATCTTTTGTACACACAATTATCCCTAAGTGTTTTTCTCCTCTTCTTTGCCTATAGCCGATCGTACAAACCCTTTGGGTTGTGGGATCGAATTTTTGTTCATAAAAAATTGTTTCTTGTGTTGTTACTAGCATCACCTTAATACGGTTTAATTCGTGTGTACAAGAACGAGGTAACAACATACTTTTGTTGTTATCAAGGGATCGATTAACAAAATGGTAAGGGGTTAATCATTGATCCATATAAACCCTAATTAGGGTTTTTCATATTGTTAAAGACAATTGCTTTTGATTCTTATTCGGGCTAGAATCACCACGGTACGTTCCTATTTAATTTATGTTAATCTCTTATGTGTTATAGATGTTCCTACGCTTCCGCATATGTGTTTACCTATTTTATGATTGTCATGATTCTAATATTCTCACAGTGGTATCACGAGCTTGCTATAACATGTAATTGATTACATAAAACACATAAAAAACGAATTTTGATTGTTTTAGATACATGTTTTGGATCTAGGGTTTTGTTTTTTTTACCCTAACCCTAATTTTTTTTTTGGGGGGGGGGGGGTCGATTTATTCCATGAACCCTAATTAGGGTTTGTGGTTTTATTAATTAATTGGATTAGAAACCCTAGGTTGCCTACATGTTTATGTGTTATTTGGGCGTATCCTTGACCTAATTGGTAATTGTTATGCTTTGATCCGTGACGAAACATGCATGTTAGTCATGGGTTATTAATTGTTTATTAATTGTTAAGCTTTTCACATGTTTAGATAGATCTAATATTGGGGAAGACCCCATAATTATTAAAATCAATTATGTGCTATGTGGCATGTGATTAACTTTGGCCTACGCAATTGACTTGTCAATGTATGTGGCTCACTTCCATTAAGAGGTGAAGGCCTTAGTTAATTATATGCATATAAAAACCTAGAATTGATTATGTTAGGATCTTTTCTAAAAAGATTGCATGTGGCTAATTGTTTCACCTTTATAATTGTTATGTTATTAGTTGTTTTGAT
>JARVZY010004477.1:0-29651 GCA_030686995.1 Artemisia argyi | reverse complement strand
GATATCCCTCACCCTATTCCAGTGATTGCAATGGGCACAGCATCGGAGTCAAGAGTAGAAGGCATTGGCGTAGTGTCGCCATTAACTATAATTGAAGCTATTAAGATTGGTTATCGTCACTTTGACACAGCAGCAGCGTACCAAACTGAGAAATCTCTCGGCGAAGCCATCTCGGAAGCTTTGAGGTTGGGTCTCATAAAGTCTCGAGACGAGCTATTTATTACGACCAAGCTGTGGATTGATTCTACTGAAGGCCCTCTTGTTTTACCAGCTATCAAGAAGAGTCTCCAGTAAGAACTTCCATCTTTTTACCATCTTTATAATTAACTTAAGCGATAATTATCTTTACGAAGAGTACATGTGCATTAAATCATGTTCATTTGCTACGAATATCCAGTTCGGAAAAAATTATCAGAATCCATAACTAGTTACTCATAAATAAATATTTATGAAACATACGGAGTACATACGTGCAAACTTTTACATGTCGTGAACTCAATCAACCAATAATATGGTGCTCCGTATGCTCGCTCCTGCATAGATCTGCATGCCCATGTAATTAACGTGCTAGTATCTTAAATTAAGCCATTAATTATTTGCCTATGGGTTCCATTTCCAAAAGAACACAAAATAAAATTACTGTAGTTAGCATTGTGACCTTGCCATACAGAGCTTGTTATGTTCTTAATTATATATGACGAAGAGACGTCCTAAAGTTAAAGTAGCAAAAAAATAATCCAATTTGAAATTTATAAGTGAATTATTCTTATATTTAAATGTTTCAAAATGGTTTGATCTTGGTCCGTGGAAATGATCACATGTAATGCAACAGATCATAGGAGTAAGGAATGTATGTGTGGGGAGTTTTTAAATTGTAAAGAATGTGTGACGAGACAAAAAAGTAAAAATAAGAAGAAAGAAATTACAGTAAGAAGTCTACCCAGTGTAAAGATGTTTTAGTCAGGGTCAGGTCTTTTACCTTCATTTATGGCCGACTAATTAATAAGGCTCGAGCTTACGGTCACATATGTAGTACATGCATACGACACCATAGATGATTGTATCGATCAATTTTAATTTAAAAAAATAAGTTGTATAAACTTTTTGTAGTTAACTATGTTCTAAAAAACTTTCGAATATGGGGTCACAATGCATTCATAACGTTTAGTTTCTAATGCTAAACCAACTTTCAAACACAAATGAGACTACAAATTGACATTTTAAGATTCAACACAGGAATTTGGAACTAGATTACGTCGATTTGTATCTTATACATTTCCCGATAAAAGTAACCCAAAAGGAATACAAAATCCCGTTTCCATGTGAGTGCGTAGCAAGAATCGATATGAAAGCAACATGGGAAGCAATGGAAGAGTGTCAAGACCTTGGACTCACCAAATCAATTGGTGTCAGCAATTTCTCTACTAAAATGATCAAACAAATCCTTTCATTTGCCAAAGTTCCTCCTGCAGTTAACCAGGTGAATGATTCACTGTTTTGAAGCAAGATTTTTAATGTATGAATATCTATAGAGGCTTGAGATAAACCATTCAAGTTACTTGCTAGATGTTGCGATAAGATAATTTATCATACTGTTCTCGTTGATTTGTTCTGAAGGTTGAGATGAACCCACGTTGGCAACAGAAAAACCTTACCAAATTTTGCAAAGAGAATGGTATACTTGTCACCGCTTATTCTCCTTTAGGTGCGTTCAGCAACAAATGGGGGCACAATGGAGTAATGGAATGTGATGTTCTCCAAGACATTGCCAAGTCCAAAGGGAAGACAGTGGCTCAGGTACACTTAATATTCTGGCTTATAATGTTATATAGAGCAACTTTTTCTACAAAAAAATTGGGAAAAAAAAATGTTAAAAGTTTAATACCGCCTTTTTCCGTTGGTTGGTATTTATTGTAAATGATGATACATTAACTATTACTATGTAAAAGAACTACGGTAATAGTTTGACGTCACAATCATAACACTATTGTGAACATGCAGATTTCTTTAAGATGGTTATATGAGCAAGGTGTGACCATTGCAGTAAAGAGCTTTAACACTGAAAGACTGAAGCAGAACCTTGAAATTTTTGACTGGTCTTTGACTAAGGAGGAATTGGGCAAAATTGGCCAAATTACTCAACGCCGGCATATTTATCTAATGACCATATTTGCGACTGAGCAACATAGCAGTGTAATGGCTGAGATTGATGCTGAGCTTAATGGAGAAACCTGAACGCTGAAAATACTTCACTTTACGAGCGATATGCAACTGTCCCCTGTAATGGAAGAATTTAATTGATACCGCTACTTTAATAAATTGTTATCAATTTGGTTGCGTCTATGTCCATTAACACCAATCTTCAATTTTGGGGTGAAAAAATCAAACCAGGATACTGAATAAAGTTTATGTCCATTGATCAGAACATTCCTGGTAGTCACAATTTAGAGCTGCAATGAGGTGACAAACAAAAAGCAACTAGGCACTAAAACCACACACTTCCAAGAACTAGAGACACAAGCCATATGGCCAAAGAGAAAGGATGTTGGCATAAAACCAGTCATGCCCAACCTCCAGAAATAATAATTGATGCAGTAACCATATCTTTTATATAATAAAACAAAACCTCTATCGGGAATTTTTCATTTCAAAAAATGCATTCATACCTTATTTAGTAATAATTTTATTTAAAAAAAATTATTTTCTTATTAAGTAACATTTTATATTAAAAATTTTAAAAAACCTGCGCGTGCGCGGGCATTATAACTAGTACATACAATACCAAAGAGCCACCCCAAAAAAAATCACACAAAATTCGAACAGGAATTCGATCCAACCATTGTGACCATAAAACTCATATTTAGAACAGGTCACATGATAGTCCTAACGTCTAAAAGTTGCTTTAATACCACTGATGGAAAAAGTGGTATAATTTTTATTTTTATTTAACACTTAAATAGTTATTAATCAGACTAGAGCGGAATCAATCAATATTATCAAAGCCTTTTTATATCAAGTGTCTAGTTACAGTTACATGAATAATCAAAATAAAACAACATAACAATTAGTTGTGTGTTGGTCCCAAATAAGAGTGAGTCGATATGAAATTGCAAAGTAAAAACTAGATAATTTTATTAATCATCTAACCAAATTTCTGTTACATGTACATACATATTTATACTATACGAAAGGTTACCATTTGAACCTTCGTGTCTGTTCACTAGAAGGTGTGTTTGTTCGAATGGTCTTGACCCAAACGACACACCTATTCGGTTTGTAACTGTTCTTAACTAATCTAACTAACATAACCATAATAACTAACTAACATAACCGAATAACGGTTATAAACTTTACAACGAGCAACTTTGGTCCTTCATGTTTCTGTGTCTTTAAACCGGAGCAATGTCGAGATTATATGCTCACATTCTCCTCCTTAATCTTGATCGTTGCTTCGTCCTAAGTCTTGAACTCCGAGCATTTGTCGCATAGTCACGAACTTTAAGTCTTGGTAAGGCCTTTGTTAAAATGTCTGCTCTTTGTAGTTCTCTATTGATGTGTTCCACGTTGATATGACCATTCTCTATGCATTCACGAATGAAATGATAGCGAATGTCGATGTGCTTGCTTCTTCCATGAAATACTGGGTTCCTTACGAGTGCTATTGCTGATACGTTGTCAACTCTAAGCGTTATCGTTTTTTCTTGCCATCCAGTTAATTCATTAAGTAAACGTTTTAACCACAAAGCTTTACATGCTGCTCCAGTAGCCGCCATGAATTCAGATTCACATGATGATAGTGCCACTGTAGGTTGTTTCTGAGTACACCAAGTAATTGGTGACTCTCCAAAGTAAAATACTGTGCCAGTAGTTCCTTTTCCTTGATCGGTGTTGATTCCATAACTACTGTCGCTGTAACCTGTAATCTTGTAGCCGCCTTCTTTCTTGTATATGATTCCATGCTCCTTTGTTCCCTTGATATATCGGATTACTTGTTTTACTGCCTTCAGGTGAATTTCCTTCGGGTCTTGCATAAATCTGCTGAGTAGTCCGACCGAGTAACTAAGATCTGGTCTTGTGTGCAGAAAGTACCTAAGACTTCCAATTAAGCTACGGTAGTAAGTTGCGTCAACTGGGTTTCCACTATCTTCCGCCTTGACCAACTTAGTGTCGGGATCCATAGGTATCTTCGTATCATTACTGTCCATCATACTTGTTTCTTTCAAGATCTTGTTAATATATCATGTCTGCTTGATTTTAATATCTCCTCCTGTCTGTGTAACTTCTATCCCAAGGTAATAAGCTAACAACCCTAAGACGCTCATTTCGAATTTGTCTTCCATCTGAGATTTGAACAAGTATAATTCTTTCTTTGGAGAGCCCGTGATTATCAAATCATCTACATATACTCCAACAATAAGCGTAGAAGTCTTGCTTTGATGCGTGGGGATCGCACCAGGCTTTACCTCTCGAGGGATCTCGAGAAGCTTACAACCCCCACCAGGCAGTGTACCTGATCGATGTAGTATAGTATAATGACAAGTACCGGAGGATTGATCGTTCAGCTAGGAATAGTGTCGCTAGGATTAGAAAACCTAAAGACTAGGTCTAGAGATGAGGGATGATTCTTTTTGTATTTTTTTATATTTTTTTAGAAAGCAAGTAAAAATCTCGGGTTTGAAGGATATGGGCGTAATTAGTTGCTAGTCAACTAACCCAATATTAAGATACAATCAAAATAAAATACTAAAAATGAAAATAAACTAAATTATATTAAAGTTGTGAGCAATATATGAGAGAAATGTGTTTACTTAGATTTCACTACTAACTAGATATCTTTTACACGTTAATTACTTGTTATAGTTGCGTGGATGATGGATTGTATTCCTTAATACCATTCATGGGGTGGCGTACTTACTTCCCCAATCCTATGAGTGCCTACTTCACTCCTATGTCGAGCCGGCTAAGAAGCTCCTAACATGGGATCATTAGAATTTACTCATGCATTAAATACAACCAATAAAACCTAGTACACATCGGTTCATGTTTCCTAAGACGTTCAGGCATGTAACCAAATGGAGATCTGCCAGTTTTCTTAAGCCTAACATTGAAATCATTCATCCAATACAACCATAAACAAGTAATCAACACATAATTAACATCTAGGTTTCATTAGATCTAAGCAAACACAAGATAGATCTAGCCTAGCATGGTGAAATCAAGACAAGCACAAGATATAGACAACCAACACATAGACATATTGATTGAATTAAAGAGAAGACTTATCTTAATTGAACATGAAAGGATTCAAGGGTTGAAAACCCATGAATAAGCTGTAAAATACCAGTTAGGGTTTACAAAGTTCGGCCCTAATTATCTCGACACAAGTTCCTCTTTTATGAATGAAAAATAGAAAACTATATATAGATTTTGGAAGGTGACGGTGTCAACAACAAATGTCTGACGCCGTCATCTCGCCGCCAAATAGTTCCTCGGACTGCCTAGATCTGGGTCTGACGCCGTCATGTATACACCTTATGCAGGCCGTCACCATATTAACTCTTGACGCCCTTTTTGTAACGCCTTCAGGTTTGTACTGGGTCGTCATGGACTTTACTCTTGACGCCGTCAGGATTTCCTTCTTGACACCGTCATACATTGTTTCCAGCATGGAAAACTAAGTCTTTGGCGTTTTCTTCACTTTTATGCCCCAAAAACGTCCGAATTGCTTCCTTTTCCAGATTTCACTCCCAAAGTACCTAAAATCACAAAAGGAACGATTTAGTGCAATATTTGATCAAATAAATTCAATTCCGGGCTTAAATGACCCCCTAAAAGTGGTTCATTTTTCGCCTCATCATATACCCTTACACTTGAGATTTGCTTGTCCTCAAGCAAATGCGCTTTTATTCTAATCAAAATACAAGTTAGGGGTCATTTAACACTAATATAAAAGTAATTACAACAAATAATCGTTCCACTAAAGACCAAAGACAAGCACGGAGGTCATATACTAGCACCTCACAAATAGTGTTTAGATACTCACATCTCTCGGGTGTAATAAGATATAAATTACAATTTGGAAACGGAAGATATCTCTCACTACCTGTCATAGCAAAATAAATTACCATAGGCTTGGGAAAGGATCAAACTTCCACCACATGGCGTAAGCACCTAGGATAAACTATCAAAGAGGTCTTTTAAAGGATTGTAATGTTAGGTGTAGGGATATGAAATACACGGTTTCGTTGGATATAGGCAGTCTTTACTGGTGGCGAGTTAACAATCTTGGTTAATTACATGTACAATATGGCGTTGCTAAGCCAAGACTAGACTCGACTTAAGCTAATAAATGAAAAATAACAAAAACATAAAATGAACATAGAATGAAACGGGATGGTAGTCCGTATGTTTTTTCTCTTTTTCTTTTTCTATATATATTTTTTTTCTTGATTTTTTCGATTATATATATATATATATATATATATATATATATATATATATATATATATATATATATATATATATATATATATTATTTTTTTTATTTTTTTTTTTTGCATACACTCTTACCCTACCATCCAAAATAATACATCATGGGGAATGAACATTCCCCTTACACTTGAATTTTTACATACTTTACAATAAACTAATCTAACGACTCGAATCAAGAAAATCAAAACACTTGGAGTACTTTTAAGATTAACGCACATATGGGGGTAATAATATGATGTTCTTCCCCATTACTCCATAAAATAAGTACTTTACCCGTGAGTCCCAATCGTCCCAAAACAATATGTACAAGGATATGACTCGACTTAGCAATCATGTAATCAATTAGATAATTAACCTAGGGTTTAACAAATAACAATAATGCACTAAAGATGAGTGCATACACGGAAGGCTAAGGCGATTTGGTTGTACATTTAAGTGGGGTGTAACAAATTCTTCCTTTAAGTAAGATGCTTAAAGTTAGAAACGAAAAGATAGGCTCGGAGGGGTGTACTAGGGGTTTCGTGTACTAAAAATGAGTACAACGCTAAGGTGTGGGAAAAATTAGTTGACTTAACTAGCCAAGTGATATGACTTAAGTGGTCAAGTAATTATGATACGGGTTTACACAAAAGGTGATCCTAATGCCTCTTATCATGTAGTAAATCCTACTACACGAATGTAGTCTCACTAGCGGTCTCGGGATGCATCACTAACGCAAGTTCTAGAATCTAAATGCTACCGGTACACTCATAAGCACTAATAGTAAATGCTTTTCCTATCAAATCTAAAGGCGAACCTCACATATTTGGGTGGAAAATTTTTCTGAATGATACGGTTATGTGCTAGTCATACAATCTCCTATCCGTGAGACGCTTGCTATGGCTAAAGTTTAACTCCTAAATGTTGTAAAAAATTTAAATTTGGCGCTAAAATTGCACTAACAAGTATTTCTCATAGTTTTATTACACATCTACTATCAAACAAACAAACTCAAGCGAAAGAGTAACTGTAAGGTATCATCATTTTACCCTCCCCCTACACTTAAGATGAACATTGTCCCCAATGTTCAAGTAAAGAATGTAAAAGTAAAATAAGTAAAACAAATGAAATCAAATACTCCCCTGATTCGCTCGGTATGGATAATAAGGTGGCCAGGTTAAATCTTCCTCCAAGAAAATGAACAATCAAAGCTTCCCTTCCAGAATAATAATCATCTTCTTGTCATACATAACCTGTAAATCCTGAGAAAACAGACAAGGCAATCCCTCATAAAATTGGCGGCAATCTACATATGTTACTAAATCCTAGAAAACAAAATAAGATATAATGCTTGTGGAATGATGTTTGCAGATTTCTTGGAGATTATAAAACTAATAATTCAACAAAAACTTTAAGACTCCGTTAGAAAAACAAAACTACTAAAATTTCCAGATTTTTACACGTGACGCCGTCAAGAGTAAACTCATGACGCCGTCAGAAGTGACCTGCAGAAATTCTTATGTTAAGTTTCTGGAAAATTTCTGAAAAAACTTGGTCCTACTTCCTGGAAAATCCTGCAAAACTTCATTATGACTCGATACAAGCATTTGACTCTAACAAATACGAATATACATGTTCATTTAATATTGTGAAGAATCATGATCGGTTTGTTTCTTAAAAACATATTTGGGGTTTCCCCTTACACTTATCTTTTGCAAAAATACCTTTGGGTGAAGTTAAGACTAGGCCAAACAACAAAGTAAAGTATTTCTACTATTTAGTTTTGAAACATGATCTACCAACAATAAAAATAAAGCATGCATACGGAAGCAAATAACAAACAAACAAAATAAAAATCACACAAAACATGGGTTGCCTCCCAAGAAGTGCTTTTCTTTATTTACGAGTCTTGTAGCTAGACTCAAGGTCATGGGTTACTACATGATACGGGTGAGTTCCTCGTTGAGGACATCCTTGGGATCAAACTTAGGTTTTAGCTTTCTATCGGTTTTCTTAGTACGGTATGACCTTTCAAAATTTTCTCCATCCGGATCATACAAAGTCATCTTCATATGCCATGATCCGTCACCTTTTTAGGTGGCTTGTCCCACCTCCATTTACACTTGTCTCCCTCTCTTTTCCACTTATTCATCTCTATATTAATAGGCATTACGCTTAAGAACTCAATCATCTTCCTAAAAACTAAGGGGTCCTCAAAAGGATCTAGCTCTTCATCTCTAGCTATGAGTTGTTCCACCGAATGTGTCTTTTCAATGAAATCTTTTTCTAGATAGAATGGGCGTTGAGGTCCTATAAAGTTCCTTTCTATCCAAGGTCCATATCTAGACGGTCTCCTATTAATCTCTACCCAATGTGGTGTCGGTTCATCATCACAATCATAACTATGCTTCTTAACATCGTATACCGACCAAGTGTCGCCTTCACCTACCGCTATCTTAGACTCCTTACAATCTATCATGGCGCTAGCGGTTGCTAAAAATCCTCTTCCTACCAACAATGGGCATGTAGTGTCACTAACCATGTCTAGGACGTGAAAATCCGCTAAGATAGCTAATTTTCCTACGTGAACAACTACATCCTTAATCATTCCAACCGGGTGGGCAATACTTCCATCCGCTAGACCTATCAATACCTCCATCTCCTCTAACTTTCCTAGCTTAAGAGTGGTGAAAAGGGATAAGGGAATCAAGTTGAGGCTTGACCCTAAATCGGCTAGTGTGTCGAAAGCTTCGGATCTTCCTATCTTACAAGGCAAAACAAATATACCCGGATCATCGAGCTTTTTAGGCAACTTGTTTTGAACGAAGGCGGTCCCATTTTTACCTAGTTTAAACTTCTCATACTTTTATAGGAGGGCACAATAGTAGGGAGCACGGGCTAAGACATCGATGACGGGGCATTCAAGGTGAAGTTCCTTGAATTCATCATCAAAGTCTTGTGTAGGAGATGTTTCAACTATGCTTTTGACCGGTTTTATATCGGGTGTTTTACTTGATTGGTCCTTTTGAAGAATTTGGTTTTGTTTGAAACACGTGCTTGTTGATTTAACCGAGTAGTATTGTGGACACGAAGTGGGTGATGAAACTGATGATATGGAATTAACGTTTAGTTTCGGATTCTTGACCGTGTCACTTGGAAGTGCTCCCATTTCTCGGTCATTGAGAACTTTCAACAATGCATCAATTTTGGTGGTCATCTCGCTTTGCTTTTGTTTGAAATCGGCTTCAAACTTAGATATGCGAGCTTCTTGAGATGCCATGAACTTAGACATCAATCCTTCAAGATTGGTTGTACTACCATAGTTGTTAGAAGGATTGTTGATGAAAGTACGGTTGGAGGGTGGACCGTTTGGTTGGTAATGATTAGGCGGATTGGAAGAATTGGCTTGATTTTGTTTCCACCTAAGGTTTGGGTGATTTTCCAAGAGGGGTTGTATGAAGCTGTTCCGGGGAGTTCCACACAATCACGAGTGTCATGGGGACCACTACATAATTCGCATGAAGAAGTGATTTTCTTCACTTGGCTAGAAGGCTTAGGTGCTTCGTAAGATTTCATGAGAAACTTGACTTGGTCCTTGATGCGTGGCAGGCTTTACCTCTCGAGGGATCTCGAGAAGCTTTCAACCCCCACCAGGCAGTGTACCTAATCGTTGTAGTATAGTATAGTGACAAGTACCGGGGGATTGATCGTTTAACTAGGAATAGTGTCGCTAGGATTAGAAAACCTAAATACTAGTTCTAGAGATGAGGGATGATTCATTTTTTTTTTTGTATTTTTATATTTTTTAGAAAGCAAGTAAATATCTCGGGTTTGAAGGATTTGGGCGGAATTAGTTGCTAGTCAACTAACCCAATACTAAGATGCAATCAAAATAAAATACTAAAAATGAAAATAAACTAATTTAAACTAAGGTTGTGAGCAATAAGTGGAGAAATGTGTTTACTTAGATTTCACTACTCCCTAGATATCTTTTACACGTTAATTACTTGTTATAGTTGCGTAGATGACGGATTGTATTCCTTAATACCATTCATGGGGTGGCGTACTTACTTCCCCAATCCTATGAGTGCCTACTTCACTCCTATGTCGAGCCTGCAAGAAGCTCCTAACATGGGATCATTAGAATTTACTCATGCATTAAATACAACCAATAAAACCTAGTACACATCGGTTCATGTTTCCTAAGACGTTCAAGCATGTTACCATTTGGAGATCTGCCAGTTTTCTTAAGCCTAACATTGAAATCATTCATCCAATACAACCATAAACAAGTAATCAACACATAATCAACATCTAGGTTTCATTAGATCTAAGCAAACATAAGATAGATCTAGCCTAGCATGGTGGAATCAAGACAAGCACAAGATATAGACAACCAACACATAGACATATTGATTGAATTAAGAAAAGACTTATCTCAATAACACATGTAAGGATTCAAGGGTTGAAAACCCTTGAAAAGCTGTAAAATTCGTATATGGTTCGGCCTTAGGGTTTCTCCAAACTTGTTCCTCCTAATGAATGAAAATTAGAAAACTATATATAGATATTAGAGGCTGACGGCGTCAAGAACAACCTTGTGAAGCCGTCATCTCGCCGCCAAAATATTCCTCGAACTGCCTTGATCTACATCTGACGCCGTCATGTAGTCCATATTTCCAGGTCGTCACACATTTAACTCTTGACGCTCTTCTTTGTGACGCCTTCATTTTTGTACTGGGTCGTCATGATCTTTACTCTTGACGCTGTCAACTTCTTCCTCTTGACGCCGTCACACACTGTTCCCAGCTTGGAAAATTAAGTCTTTGGCGTTTTCTTCACTTTTATGCTCCAAAAACGTCTGAATTGCTTCCTTTTCCAGATTTCACTCCTAAAGTACCTAAAATCACAGAAGGAACGATTTAGGGCAATATTTGATCAAATAAATTCAATTCTGGGCTTAAATGACCCCCTAAAAACGGATCAATTTTCGCGTCATCAGTCCTCAAGTTCCATGATCCTACGGTCAGAAGTGCTAGAGTTGTTCGAAGGCAAAGATATTGCCTTGACCGTTTTGTTCAAATCACGGGGATCATTCCAACTTTCGTTGTCATAGAGAGCAAGATCTTCTATGAGTTCCCATGATTGTTCCACACTTTGATCACGTAGCTTCATAAAGAGTTTCATTTTGACGTTGTTGGAACATCAAGATGTCATTTCTAAGCTTAGTAGTTCTCCCCGGTGGGAAAAATTGAGCAAGGAAACGAGTGGTGAGATCATCCCATGTGGTGATGGATCCCATGGGTAAACGCTCAAGCCATTGACTAGCTTGATCACGTAGAGAGAATTGGAATAGGTGTAATCGGGTTGTCTCTCTAGTTGCAACATCTAGGTCTATGGAATCTACGATTTTGAGGAAGTCCTTAAGATGTTGATTTGGATCTTCGGAACGAAGTCCATGGAATGCAAATCCGCTTTGCACCAACCGGATGGTGTCGGATCGCAAGGGGGTCACATTGTCTCCGGTGAGCTCAATGGTGTTTCGATAGCCTTGGTGGCTAGGTCGGGATTACTCTCCTAAGGTTCGGGGCCTAAGTGGTTCTAGTGCTGGGTTTTGTTGTGGTGGGATGACTGGTTCAAAGATATTCCTATCGTCCATGATGTCGGGTGGTGGGAAGTTACGAACAAAAGCACAAAGAAATAAGATAGACTAAAGAGAACCTAAAAATAAAAAAAAAAAATCTTACTAGTAAGGAATCTAGCAAGTAGACCTAATAAAAAGATATTTTAACCTAGACAATAACTATTCCCCGGGCTGCGGTGCCAAAAACTTGATGCGTGGGGATCGCACCAGGCTTTACCTCTCGAGGGATCTCGAGAAGCTTACAACCCCCACCAGGCAGTGTACCTGATCGATGTAGTATAGTATAATGACAAGTACCGGGGGATTGATCGTTCAGCTAGGAATAGTGTCGCTAGGATTAGAAAACCTAAAGACTAGGACTAGAGATGAGGGATGATTCTTTTTGTATTTTTTTATATTTTTTTAGAAAGCAAGTAAAAATCTCGGGTTTGAAGGATATGGGCGGAATTAGTTGCTAGTCAACTAACCCAATATTAAGATGCAATCAAAATAAAATACTAAAAATGAAAATAAACTAAATTATATTAAAGTTGTGAGCAATATGTGGGAGAAATGTGTTTACTTAGATTTCACTACTCCCTAGATATCTTTTACACGTTAATTACTTGTTATAGTTGCGTGGATGACGGATTGTATTCCTTAATACCATTCATGGGGTGGCGTACTTACTTCCCCAATCCTATGAGTGCCTACTTCACTCCTATGTCGAGCCGGCTAAGAAGCTCCTAACATGGGATTATTAGAATTTACTCATGCATTAAATACAACCAATAAAACCTAGTACACATCGGTTCATGTTTCCTAAGATGTTCAGGCATGTTACCAAATGGAGATCTGCCAATTTTCTTAAGCCTAACATTGAAATCATTCATCCAATACAACCATAAACAAGTAATCAACACATAATTAACATCTAGGTTTCATTAGATCTAAGCAAACACAAGATAGATCTAGCCTAGCATGGTGAAATCAAGACAAGCACAAGATATAGACAACCAACACATAGACATATTGATTGAATTAAAGAGAAGACTTATCTTAATTGAACATGAAAAGATTCAAGGGTTGAAAACCCTTGAATAAGCTGTAAAATACCAGTTAGGGTTTACAAAGTTTGGCCCTAATTATCCCCACACAAGTTCCTCTTTTATGAATGAAAAATAGAAAACTATATATAGATTTTGGAAGGTGACGGCGTCAAGAACAAATGTCTGACGCCGTCATCTCTCCGCCAAATAGTTCCTCAGACTGCCTAGATCTGGGTCTGACGCCGTCATGTATACACCTTATGCAGGCCGTCACCATATTAACTCTTGATGCCATTTTTGTGACGCCTACAGGTTTGTACTGGGTCGTCATGGACTTTACTCTTGACGCCGTCAGGATTTCCTTCTTGACGCTATCATACACTGTTTCCAGCATGGAAAATTAAGTCTTTGGCGTTTTCTTCACTTTTATACTCCAAAAACGTCCGAATTGCTTCCTTTTCCAGATTTCACTCCCAAAGTACCTAAAATCACAAATGGAATGATTTAGGGCAATATTTGATCAAATAAATTCAATTTCGGGCTTAAATGACCCCCTAAAAGTGGTTCATTTTTCGCCTCATCATATACCCATACACTTGAGATTTGCTTGTCCTCAAGCAAATGCGCTTTTATTCTAATCAAAATACAAGTTAGGGGTCATTTAACACTAATATAAAAGTAATTACAACAAATAATTGTTCCACTAAAGACCAAAGACAAGCACGGAGGTCACATACTAGCACCTCACAAATAGTGTTTAGATACTCACATCTCTCGGGTGTAATAAGATATAAATTACAATATGGAAACGAAAGATATCTCTCACTACCTGTCATAGCAAAATAGATTACCATAGGCTTGGGAAAGGATCAAACCTCCATCACATGGCGTAAGCACCTAGGATAAACTATCAAAGAGGTCTTTTAAAGGGATGTAATGTTAGGTGTAGGGATATGAAATACACGGTTTTGTTGGATATAGGCAGTCTTTACTGGTGGTGAGTTAACAATCTTGGTTAATTACATGTACAATATGGCGTTGCTAAGCCAAGACTAGACTCGACTTAAGCTAATAAATGAAAAATAACAAAAACATAAAATGAACATAGAATGAAACGGGATGGTAGTCCATATGTTTTTTCTCTTTTTCTTTTTCTATATATATATATTTTTTTTCTTGATTTTTGCGATTTTTTTTTTTTTTTTTTTTTTTTTTTTTTTTTTTTTTTTTTTTTTGCATACACTCTTACCCTACCATCCAAAATAATACATCATAGGGAATGAACATTCCCCTTACACTTGAATTTTTACATACTTTACAATAAACGAATCTAATGACTCGAATCAAGAAAATCAAAACACTTGGAGTACTTTTAAGATTAACGCACATATGGGGGTACTAATATGATGTTCTTACCCATTACTCCATAAAATAAGTACTTTACCCGTGAGTCCCAATCGTCCCAAAACAATATGTACAAGGATATGACTCGACTTAGCAACCATGTAATCAATTAGATAATTAACCTAGGGTTTAACAAATAACAATAATGCACTAAAGATGAGTGCATACACGGAAGGCTAAGGCGATTTGTTGTACATTTAAGTGGGGTGTAACAAATTCTTCCTTTAAGTAAGATGCTTAAAGTTAGAAACGAAAAGATAGGCTCGGAGGGGTGTACTAGGGGTTTCGTGTACTAAAAATGAGTACAACGCTAAGGTGTGGGAAAAATTAGTTGACTTAACTAGCCAAGTGATATGACTTAAGTGGTCAAGTAATTATGATACGAATTTACACAAAAGGTGATCCTAATGCCTCTTATCATGTAGTAAATCCTACTACACGAATGTAGTCTCACTAGCGGTCTCGGGATGCATCACTAACGCAAGTCTAGAATCTAAATGCTACCGGTACACTCATAAGCACTAATAGTAAATGTTTTTCCTATCAAATCTAAAGGCGGACCTCACATATTTGGGTGGAAAATTTTTCTGAATGATACGGTTATGTGCTAGTTATACAATCTCCTATCCATGAGACGCTTGCTATGGCTAAAGTTTCACTCATAAATGTTGTAAAAAAATTTAAATTTGGCGCTAAAATTGCACTAACAAGTATTTCTCATAGTTTTATTACACATCTACTATCAAATAAACAAACTCAAGCGAAAGTGTATCTGTAAGGTATCATCATTTTACCCTCCCCTTACACTTAAGATAAACATTGTCCCCAATGTTCAAGTAAAGAATGTAAAAGTAAAATAAGTAAAACAAATGAAATCAAATACTCCCCTGATTCGCTCGGTATGGATAATAAGGTGGTCAGGTTAAATCTTCCTCCAAGAAAATGAACAATCAAAGCTTCCCTTCCAGAATAATAATCATCTTCTTGTCATACATAACCTGTAAATCTTGAGAAAACAGATAAGACAACCTCGCATAAAATCGGCGGCAATCAACATATGTTACTAAATCCTAGCAAACAAAATAAGATATAATGCTTGTGGAATGATGTTTGCAGCTTTCCTGGAGATTATAAAACTAATAATTCAACAAAAACTTTAAGACTCCGTTAGAAAAACAAAACTGCTAAAATTTCCAGATTTTTACACGTGACGCCGTCAAGAGTAAACTCATGACGCCGTCAGAAGTGACCTGCAGAAATTCTTATGTTAAGTTTCCGGAAAATTTCTGGAACAACTTGGTCCTACTTCCTGGAAAATCCTGCAAAACTTCATTATGACTCGATACAAGCATTTGACTCTAACAAATACGAATATACATGTTCATTTAATATTGTGAAGAATCATGATCGGTTTGTTTCTTAAAAACATATTTGGGATTTCCCCTTACACTTATCTTTTGCAAAAATACCTTTGGGTGAAGTTAAGACTATGCCAAACAACAAAGTAAAGTATTTCTACTATTTAGTTTTGAAACATGATCTACCAACAATAAAAATAAAGCATGCATACGGAAGCAAATAACAAACAAACAAAATAAAAATCACACAAAACATGGGTTGCCTCCCAAGAAGCGCTTTTCTTTATTTACGAGTCTTGTAGCTAGACTCAAGGTCATGGGTTACTACATGATACGGGTGAGTTCCTCATTGAGGACATCCTTGGGATCAAACTTAGGTTTTAGCTTCCTATCGGTTTTCTTAGTACGGTATGACCTTTCAAAATTTTCTCCATCCGGATTATACAAAGTCATCTTCATATGCCATGATCCGTCACCTTCTTTAGGTGGCTTGTCCCACCTCCATTTACACTTGTCTCCCTCTCTTTTCCACTTATTCATCTCTATATTAATAGGCATTACGCTTAAGAACTTAATCATCTTCCTAAAAACTAAGGGGTCCTCAAAAGGATCTAGCTCTTCATCTCTAGCTATGAGTTGTTCCACCGAATGTGTCTTTTCAATGAAATCTTTTTCTAGATAGAATGGGTGTTGAGGTCCTATAAAGTTCCTTTCTATCCAAGGTCCATATCTAGACGGTCTCCTATTAATCTCTACCCAATGTGGTGTCGGTTCATCATCACAATCATAACTATGCTTCTTAACATCGTATACCGACCAAGTGTCGCCTTCACCTACCGCTATCTTAGACTTCTTACAATCTATCATGGCGCTAGCGGTTGCTAAAAATCCTCTTCCTACCAACAATGGGCATGTAGTGTCACTAACCATGTCTAGGACGTGAAAATCTGCTAAGATAGTTAATTTTCCTACGTGAACAACTACATCCTTAATCATTCCAACCGGGTGGGCAATACTTCCATCCGCTAGACCTATCAATACCTCCGCCTCCTCTAACTTTCCTAGCTTAAGAGTGGTGAAAAGGGATAAGGGAATCAAGTTGAGGCTTGACCCTAAATCGGCTAGTGTGTCGAAAGCTTCGGATCTTCCTATCTTACAAGGCAAAACAAATATACCCGGATCATCGAGCTTTTTAGGCAACTTGTTTTGAACGAAGGCGGTCCCATTTTTACCTAGTTTAAACTTCTCATACTTTTATAGGAGGGCACAATAGTAGGGAGCACGGGCTAAGGCATCGATGACGGGGCATTCAAGGTGAAGTTCCTTGAATTCATCGTCAAGGTCTTGTGTAGGAGATGTTTCAACTATGCTTTTGACCGGTTTTATATCGGGTGTTTTACTTGATTGGTCCTTTTGAAGAATTTGGTTTTGTTTGAAACACGTGCTTGTTGATTTAACCGAGTAGTATTGTGGACACGAAGTGGGTGACGAAACTGATGATATGGAATTAACGTTTAGTTTCGGATTCTTGAAAGTGTCACTTGGAAGTGCTCCCATTTCTCGGTCATTGAGAACTTTCAACAATGCATCAATTTTGGTTGTCATCTCGCTTTGCTTTTGTTTGAAATCGGCTTCAAACTTAGATATGCGAGCTTCTTGAGATGCCATGAACTTAGACATCAATCCTTCAAGATTGTTGGTACTACCATAGTTGTTAGAAGGATTGTTGTTGAAAGTACGGTTGGAGGGTGGACCGTTTGGTTGGTAACGATTAGGCGGATTGGAAGAATTGGCTTGATTTTGTTTCCACCTAAGGTTTGGGTGATTTTTCCAAGAGGGGTTGTATGAATCACCGTAAGGGTTTGGCTCGGGTTTGAAAGTGTACCACTTATCTCCTGCTTCGTCGGTACGCGAGGATGCGTAGTCTGCAAAAGCTGTTCCGGGGAGTTCCACACAATCACGAGTGTCATGGGGACCACTACATAATTGGCATGAAGAAGTGATTTTGTTCACTTGGCTTGAAGGCTTAGGAGCTTCGTAAGATTTCATGAGAAACTTGACTTGGTCCTCAAGTTCCATGATCCTACGGTCGGAAGTGCTAGAGTTGTTCGAAGGCAAAGATATTGCCTTGACCGTTTTGTTCAAATCATGGGGATCATTCCAACTTTCGTTGTCATAGAGAGCAAGATCTTCTATGAGTTCCCATGATTGTTCCGCACTTAGATCACGTAGCTTATCGATATGGTCATAAAAGATTTGGACTTGGGGCCAAAGATCTATGCCATGATGAGGGACTTTTTGGAGTAAGTCCTTGAAACGAGTCCATGCTTCATAAAGAGTTTCATTTTGACATTGTTGGAACATCAAGATGTCATTTCTAAGCTTAGTAGTTCTCCCCGGTGGGAAAAATTGAGCAAGGAAACGAGTGGTGAGATCATCCCATGTGGTGATTGATCCTCGGGTAAACGCTCAAGCCATTGACTAGCTTGATCACGTAGAGAGAATTGGAATAGGCGTAATCTGGTTGTCTCTCTAGTTGCAACATCTAGGTCTATGGAATCTACGATTTTGAGGAAGTCCTTAAGATTTTGATTTGGATCTTCGGAAAGAAGTCCATGGAATGCACATCCGCTTTGCACCAACCGGATGGTGTCGGATCGCATGGGGGTCACATTGGCTCTAGCGAGCTCAATGGTGTTTCGATAGCCTTGGTGGCTAGGTCGGGAATACTCTCCTAAGGTTCGGGGCCTAAGAGGTTCTAGTGGTGGGTTTTGTTGTGGTGGGATGACGGGTTCAAAGATGTTCCTATCGTCCATGATGTCGGGTGGTGGGAAGTTACGAACAAAAGCACAAAGAAATAAGATAGACTAAAGAGAACCTAAAAATAAAAATAAAATCTTACTAGAAAGGAATCTAGCAAGTAGACCTAATAAAAAGAGATTCTAACCTAGACAATAACTATTCCCCGGGTTGCGGCGCCAAAAACTTGATGCGTGGGGATCGCACCAGGCTTTACCTCTCGAGGGATCTCAACAAGCTTACAACCCCCACCAGGCAGTGTACCTGATCGATGTAGTATAATATAATGACAAGTACCGGGGGATTGATCGTTCAGCTAGGAATAGTGTCGCTAGGATTAGAAAACCTAAAGACTAGGTCTAGAGATGAGGGATGATTCTTTTTGTATTTTTTTATATTTTTTTAGAAAGCAAGTAAAAATCACGGGTTTGAAGGATATGGGCGGAATTAGTTGCTAGTCAACTAACCCAATATTAAGATGCAATCAAAATAAAATACTAAAAATGAAAATAAACTAAATTATATTAAAGTTGTGAGTAATATGTGGGAGAAATGTGTTTACTTAGATTTCACTACTCCCTAGATATCTTTTACACGTTAATTACTTGTTATAGTTGCGTGGATGACGGATTGTATTCCTTAATACCATTCATGGGGTGGCGTACTTACTTCCCCAATCCTATGAGTGCCTACTTCACTCCTATGTCGAGCCGGCTAAGAAGCTCCTAACATGGGATCATTAGAATTTACTCATGCATTAAATACAACCAATAAAACCTAGTTCACATCGGTTCATGTTTCCTAAGACGTTCAAGCATGTTAGCAAATGGAGATCTGCCAGTTTTCTTAAGCCTAACATTGAAATCATTCATCCAATACAACCATAAACAAGTAATCAACGCATAATTAACATCTAGGTTTCATTAGATCTAAGAAAACACAAGATAGATCTAGCCTAGCATGGTGAAATCAAGACAAGCACAAGATATAGAAAACCAACACATTGACATATTGATTGAATTAAAGAGAAGACTTATCTTAATTGAACATGAAAGGATTTAAGGTCCACCCTCCAACCGTTATCAACCAAACGGTCCACCCTCCAACCGTACTCTCAACAACAATCCTTCTAACAACTATGGTAGTACCAACAATCTTGAAGGATTGATGTCTAAGTTCATGGCATCTCAAGAAGCTCGCATATCTAGGTTTGAAACCGAATTCAACCAACAGCAAACGGAGATGACCAACAAGATAGACAACTTGTTGAAATCCCTCAACAACCAAGCGTTAACCGCACCTAGGAAGGACACTAGGGACACCAATAACGGAATCCAAATTAAGGACCCCTCATCATCCAAACATGTCCACTTTGTCAATGTTGTCACCATTAAGCCGATAGATAAGGAAATAGAAGAAAGTGACAAGGATGAAGTTGGAGTAGAAACCGAGACTAGGGATGAAAGTAGGGAAGTTGAGGTTAAAAAGGGAGAGGAATTAGAGGAGGTAGAGACTATAGAAAAGTACTTTGATAAGTTGCCCACCAAGGAAGAACGGGAATACCATAAGGATTTATTCGATAGTCCCGAGAGACCATATATCCTTGGCACACCCCTTATCAAAATGGGAGACCCCTCTAACATCAACATACCATGCAACATCGGGCATATGCATATATGGAAAGCTTATATCGATCCTAGATCTCCCGTAAACATCATGACTAGGACTTATTACAATTGGGTGATGAAGAAACAACTTGATTTCATGATGATGCCCAATAAGAATTTGATAAGTAACTTTGTAGGAAGAGTGAAGGGATTACATGTGATTATAGGTAATTTCACCTATGAGATCGATTTTATGATAGTAGAAGACACTCGTCCGGTGATAGATGATTGCCTCAGCCAAGTAATATTCGGAAAACCATTTGTTGAGGCCACTAGGATGAGTTATGATCTGACTTTAGGGATAGTTAGATTCAAGGAAGAGAATGATGAGATTGCCTACCAAATGCCCTACAAAATTGAGCAATACCGCCTTCTCTCTAATATAGAAAAGGAACACAAGCAAGCAGCTTATTATAGGAATGATGACGATAGACGTAGAGGAGTAGAGTATGTAAAGAATAGGATGCTTGGTTTCTACAAAGAATACTTGCAACTAGGTCCGGAATACAAAACTGGTTTAGAAAACGACCTAGAAGGTGAAACCAACGATGAAGTCACGTAGTAACCCATGGCCTTGAGTCTAGCTACAAGACTCGTAAATAAAGAAAAGCGCTTCTTGGGAGGCAACCCATGTTTTGTGTGTTTTTATTTGTTTGTTTGTTATTTGCTTCCGTATGCATGCTTTATTTTTATTGTTGGTAGATCATGTTTCTAAATTAAAAAGTGGAAATACTTTACTTTGTTGTTTTGGCCTAGTCTTAACTTCACCTAAAGGTATTTTTACAAAAGATAAGTGTAAGGGGAAACCCCAAATATGTTTTTAAGAAACAAGCCGATCATGATTCTCCACAATATTAAGAGAACATGTATATTCATTTTTGTTAGAGTCAAATGCTTGTATCGAGTCATAATGAAGTTTTGCAGGATTTTCCAGGAAGTAGGACCAAGTTTTTCCAGAAATTTTCTGGAAACTTAACATAAGAATTTCTGCAGGTCACTTCTGACGGCGTCATGAGCTTGCTCTTGACGGCGTCACAGGTAAAAAAAAATCTGGAAATTTAACCGGTTTTGTTTTTCTAACGGAGTTTTAAAGTTTTTGCTGAATTATTAAGTTTTATAATCTCCAGGAAAACTGCAAACTTCATTCCACAAGCATTATATCTTACTTTGTTTTCTAGGATTTAGTAACTTATGTAGATTACCGCCGATTTTATGCGAGGTTGCCTTGTCCGTTTTCTCAGGATTTACAGGTTATGTATGACAAGAAGATGATTTATATTCTGGAAGGGAAGCTTTGATTGTTCATTTTCTTGGAGGAAGATTTAACCTGGCCACCTTATTATCCATACCGAGCGAATCAGGGGTTTGATTTCATTCTTTTTACTTTTTCACTTTTACATTCTTTACATGAACATTGGGGACAATGTTCATTCTAAGTGTAAGGGGAGGGTAAAATGATGATACCTTACAAGTACACTTTCACTTGAGTTTGTTTGTTTAATGGTAGATGTGTAATAAAACTATGAGAAATATTTGTTAGTGCAATTTTAGCGCCAAATTTAATTTTTTTTACAACATTTAGGAGTGAAACTTTAGCCATAGCAAGCGTCTCATGGATAGGAGATTGTATGACTAGCACATAACCGTACTTTAAGAAAAATTTTCCACCCAAATATGTGAGGTTCGCCTTTAGATTTGATAGGAAAAGCATTTACTATTAGTGCTTATAAGTGTTCCGGTAGCATTTAGATTCTAGAACTTGCGTTAGTGATGCATCCCGAGACCGCTAGTGAGACTACATTCGTGTAGTAGGATTTACTACATGATAAGAGGCATTAGGATCACCCTTGTGTTAAACCCGTATTATAATTACTTGACCATTTAAGTCATATTACTTGGCTAGTTAAGTCAACTAATTTTTTCCACACCTTAGCGTTGTACTCATTTTTAGTACACGAAACCCCTAGTACACCCCTTCGAGCCTATCTTTTCGTTTCTAACTTTAAGCATTTTACTTAAAGGAAGAATTTGTTACACCCCACTTAAATGTACAACCAAATCGCCTTAGCCTTCCGTGTATGCGCTCATTTTTAGTGCATTATTGTTATTTGTTAAACCCTAAGTTAACTATCTAATTGATTACATGGTTGCTAAGTCGAGTCATATCCTTGTACATATTGTTTTAAGACGATTGGGACTCATGGTTAAAGTACTTATTTTATGGATTAATGGGGAAGAACATCATATATTACCCCCGTATGTACGTTAATCTTAAAAGTACTCCAAGTGTTTTGATTTTCTTAATTCGAGTCATTAGATTAGTTTATTGTAAAGTATGTAAAAATTCAAGTGTAAGGGGAATGTTTATTCCCTATGATGTATTATTTTGGATGGTAGGGTAAGTGTGTATGCAAAAAAAAAAAATAAAAAAAAAAATAAAAATAAATCGAAAAAATTAAAAAAGAAAAGAAAAGAAAAAACAGTAGAAAAAGAAAAGAGAAAAAACATACGGACTACCATCCCTTTTCATTCTATGTTTATCTTATGTTTTTGTTATTTTTCATTTATTAGCTTAAGTCGAGTCTAATCTTGGCTTAGCAACGCCACATTTTACATGTAATTAACCAAGATTGTTAACTCGCCACCAGTAAAGACTGCCTATATCCAACAAAACCGTGTATTTCATATCCCTACACCTAACGTTACAACCCTCTGAAAAGACCTCTTTGATAGTTTATCCTAGGTGCTTACGCCATGTGGTGGAGGTTTGATCCTTTCCCAAGCCTATGGTAATCTATTTTTCTATGACTGGTAGTGAGAGATATCTTCCATTTCCATATTGTAATTTATACTTTATTACACCCGAGAGATGTGAGTATCTAAACACTATTTGTGAGGTGCTAGTGTATGACCTCCGTGCTTGTCTATTGGTCTTTAGTGGAACGATTATTTGTTGTAATTACTTTTATATTAGTGTTAAATGATCCCTAACTTCTTGACGCCGTCATACACTGTTTCCAGCCTGGAAAATTAAGTCTTTGGCGTTTTCTTCACTTTTATGCTCCAAAAACGTCCGAATTGCTTCCTTTTCCAGGTTTCACTCCCAAAGTACCTAAAATCACAAAAGGAACGATTTAGGGCAATATTTGATCAAATTAATTCAATTCCGGGCTTAAATGACCCCCTAAAAGTGGTTCATTTTTCGCCTCATCATGCTTCTCTTTGTGTAAATTGCTTGTTCGAGATTACATTTCTTAAAATCTAATGATTTCAAGGTTTGATCAAGCTTCATGTTCCAAGCTCTAGGTGCTTGTCTTAAGCCATACAAAGCTTTAGTTAGCTTGTAGACTTTATCAGGGTTTCCTTGCTGAATAAACCCTTCCGGTTGTTTGACATAGACTTCTTCCTTCAACTCTCCATGTAAAAATGCTGATTTTACATCTAGGTGGTGTACTGGCCAACCATGATATGCTGCTAGTGCTAATATTAACCGAACTGTCTCAATCCTAGCAACTGGTGTGAATACTTCATCGAAGTCTATTCCTTGTTCTTGTACATAACCTTTTGCTACTAATCTTGCTTTATATTTGATGATCTTTTCGTGTGCATCCCTTTTGGTTTTATAAACCCATTTGAGTCCGATTGCCTTCTGGTTTTCAGGCAATGTAGTAAGAGTCCATGTGTTATTCTTGTTGATTGAATCTAATTCAATTTCCATGGCCTCAATCCATTTCTTATCTGATGATGCTTCCTTTTAATTACGAGGTTCTTCTTCTGTGAAGAGTAAACTAGGTGCTTCTACTTCAAGTGCAATCTGGTATATTTCCGTTATATCTTTTAATCCTCGTACCGGTCTATGATCATATCTATCTAAGCTCAAAGAGCTAAAAGTAGCTTCTCTATCACTTTCTGAGTTGGGTTCGTAAGTATATGTTGGTGGTGTGGCTGGTGATTCTGGATCTGGTATTGGTTCTGGTATTTGATCCTCTTCATGATACGTATTATCAATGTTTCTATGTTGACTGGTGTAAGATTCTCATTGTCAACTTCGTCTACCATAAAATTAGTCAAAAATGTGTCTTGTGTACTCGTATCATCTTCACTATTATCCCAATCTCACGGTTTTGTTTCCATAAACTTTACGTCCCTACTAACATGTTTCGTCTTTCTTACTGGATCATATAGCCTACATGCTTTTGATCCTTCCTCTATGCCTAAATAAATCATCGGTATGCTTCTGTCATCTAACTTCTTCCAGTGAGGTATCATTATCTTACCATAAGTTGTGCATCCGAATATTCTTAGGTATTCCAGGTTCGGTTTTCTGTTGTAGAGGGCTTCATATGGTGTTTTATCTTCCAGGGCTTTGGTAGGTACCCTGTTGAGTATGTAAATGGCGTGTCGTACTCACCATTTTGTTGTGGTGAGTACGGTGCTGTCAATTGTCTTGCAATACCTTTCTCCTTATAGAAGTTGGTGAATTCGTTAGATGTAAATTCACCTCCTCTATCTGTTCTTAGCATTTTTAATATCAACTTCAACTCCATTTCTATCTTCTGCCTAAATTCCTTGAATGTGTTAAATGCCTGATCTTTCGAGGTTAGAAAGTAGGCCCACATAAAACGTGTACAGTCATCTACTAATAAGAAGAGGAGCTTCTTTCCAAAATTTGTGGTCGGGCTTATGGGACCACAAAGATCTCCATATACCAAGTCCAACGGGTTCTTGGATCTGAATTTAGCTTTGTTTGGAAATGGTGTTCTGATGTGTTTTCCTAATAAGCATGCATCACATATTTGTCCTGCATGTTTTATTCTCGGTATCCTTTCTACTAGACCTTTTCTTGTCATCTTGTCTAACGCGTCAAAGTTCAGATGACCCAATCTAGCATACCATAACCATGCTTGGTTATCTACTAATAAGAAAGAGAAAGCAAATAGAGACGGAGCCTGAAATAAAGGTCCCAGGATTAGATTGTGACAGGTCTCTTCCTAAAGGAATCACCTTTATGAACAATGTAGTATTTGAAGTCCCTGAAAGAGGATTGTGCTTCACTGACGAATATGGAAACCCTGTTTTCCAAAGATGGTCAGACTTGACAAGGCAGGGATTAAGGCGATGCTTGTGTACCTGATGCTGGCTTCTCTAGTCAACTGTGCTGAGAATGTGAGGTTTTGCAAGGACTTGAGAGCCAAGATTGAGGAGCATCCTGAGAAGCACCTACTGAGATCCAAGAGGACTAAGCTTGAAGGTCTTGGTGTTCACCTGAATATCTGAATCTGCATCAACTATCTTTTTTTGTGTTTTGTAATTTTTCATAGGATTTGTAACAATTATTTATGAACAATGATGTTTCTTTTAAGTTACAAGTGTCCTATGTTAATTACATCTACACTCAGTGAGAGAAGAAGACCCCTGACTACTCACACTGAATCATGACACTTAGGCTATTTGTATATCCAAATAGGGGGAGACAGTTGGGTCACTGAATTCCTCAAGCTTCCTTTAAACTTGGATTTGAACATAAAATAACCTAAGTGTCTAATATCCGTTATTACAAACAAGTCACTGAGTAAACAGTATCTCAGTGAGTCATTTTCAGGATGCTTGGAGCGAGTCTATGAAGAAAGGTTCACCATTCAGTGAGGCGGAACTCAGTGAGTGGAGTCTAAGCCAAAAAGAAGATGATGGGTTCAATGAGGATGACAATAACTCACTGAACCCCCAGGACTCCTCAACAACTATTACATACTGAAGACTGAAGACTGAAGACTGAAGACCTGAAGAATGAAGTATGGGCGGGACAAGGCGGGAAAAGTTTTGAACGTATCAACAGGTGACCTCATCAACCTGAAGTCAAACTTTCTCTGAACGGCATCAAGTCAGGGTGATGTCATTACTATGCACTAGAAAGGCACATTGTCTTTTACCCGATATAGTCTATTGTAATAGAGACGAAATATATGTAAGTATTTTGTCTCTACTAGTTAGGTCATGGTTTTTGTCTTTATCAGTAAAGTTGAAATATACTTGTGTATAAATAGGTAGCATAAGTGTAACCTCTCGTAAATTTCCCTTACGATTAGTAAATGCATATGAATAAATAAAATGATGTTACGATAAATTAACACCATTTTACGGGTAACAAATTTTTTTTTATGATATGGCTTGATATTGAACCACTACGATAACTGTGATTGACCGTTTACCCAGGAACGATGCTTACACACGACCTAGATAACCTATGATTATTGCGAACGATAAATATATATAAAACGTTTATATTTATAACAATACGTTTCGTCTAAATACCGTATATTATTTTTATATTCCCCGAACCTACGAAACTTCCCGAGAACGCTCACTAATATTTTTTGAACTTCGACACGATACTCGAAACACGCCATGTGGGCCCCCAACACCCAATGGGCCACGAAATCCAATTACAAACCAAACGGACTCCTTTTGTTTTTTTCTTTTGAATTGGGCCGACACAAACCCTGAGCCCAGTTACAAGCCCAAACGCACCCTATGGTTATTTTCTTTTTCTTTTCTTTTGTTCCTTGTCGCGACCAAGCTCCAAAACACCCCTAGTTCTTACGATTTTATGAACAACACATACATATTTTTGCTTCTCTCATTTCATCTAATACCCAAGAACCATGAACGATAAATATTACACTCCCTCTCACTCGTTTGATACTTTAGAAATGACCAAAGTAAACCACAAACGTCCCATGCAAAGATAAGACCAAAACGTGTCATAACATTCCTTGTTGCCACCCCTGCTTTCCCCAATGATAAGTAATCGATCACTATACTCCTTGTGACTGTCAGGAATGTATATGGAACAATCTCACAAAATCTAAGCTATGTAAACATGCGATTGGGTGTGGAGAGTGGTGTTACTATTCGTTTACATGCACCCTTCACTCTTGTGAGCTTATCTTGTCCATACACCCTTCAAAAACTACCTATATAAACCTCACATGCAACCACAGACGTTACATGCACTTAAATGCACCATTACACAAAAAAAAATAGTAACGAGAGGTAGTTGTGGAGGACATACGGATTGCTAGGAGAACCACGTCTCAAAACGAACCTAGGAAGCCAACACTACAAGAAAAGTGGCTTTTTAGGACCCCCATAAGCGTCATAAAATGGTACTTTTTAGGACCTTTCATTTAATAGGACCAAGGATGAAAGCGTTTCATGTAAGGCGGTTGTAATAGGTCCAAAGCGTCCTAACCCTTATGAAACCAATTTTATGGTCGTATTATATGTCTATGAACAACACAAATAGCGTCCTAATAAAACCATATTAGGACACTTTTACATTGTTTTAACATGTGATTACCTACTTTTAATCTTTTGAAACACATAAAAACGTCCATAAAAGTATTGTTAGGACGTTTATGATGTAACATCATAGCTATTTTAGCAACCAAGAAAAGGGTCCTAATAACTCAAATAAGATTATGATACCAATTTTATGGTCGCATTTTAGGTCTATAAACAACACAAATAACGTCCTAATAAAAACATATTAGGACACTTTTCCAATGTTCTAACATGTGGTAACCTACTTTTAATCTTTTGATACACATACAAGCGTCATTTAATGTTAATTCTTAGGACGGTTATCATATACCATTATAGTTACTTTAACACCAAGAAAAGGGTCCTAATATCCCAAATACGATTATGAAACAAAATTTATCGTCGCATAATATGTCTATGAACAACCAAATAACGTCCTAATAACAACATATTAGGACACTTTTATAATGTTGTTAAACGTGGTTACCTAATTTTAATCTTTTGATATGCATACAAGCGTACTTAAAAGATAATTGTTAGGACGCTTATCATATAACATTATAGCTACTTTAGCACCAAGAAAAGGGTTCTAATATCTCAAAGAAGATTATGAAACCAATTTTTTGGTCGTATAAAATGTATATTAACAACCTAAATAACGTCCTAATAAAAACATATTAGGACACTTTTACAATGTTAAGCGTCCTTAAAAATTAATTGTTAGGACGGTTAATAAGTTTAATAGGACAATTTCGAAGTCTTGACAAGTCATATGATATGACGCTATTTTCAGCATGCACACTCTATTATTACGATATGAATAAAACATCAACTAATTATTAAATAGATAAAACGAAATTGTATTTCAAATAAGCAATTATCATAACAAAAGCACTAAACATAAATAAGGTAGACACTATCCAACATAAAGTCTTGTAACATTAAACAATAAATTAAAGCAACAAGAAGCTTAGTCCGGGGTCATCATGCATCCTTTCTCAATCCTCACGGACCACCTACAAATAAACACCCATGTATAAGCATTAAGCTCCATGTTAGTAAAAATTATTGGTATCACAAGATTAACAAAGACATACCGAGATAAAGGGACAAGGCCATGCTATGGTTGCACCAACACAGTCTTCAATCTCTGTACCACCAACTATATCATTTGGGTTCAAGCTATTTACCTAAATTTTGTCCAATTAGAATTACTTTTATTCTCAAGTTTCACAATCAATTTTTAAAAGGGTAAATGGCAACAAAAAAAAGTTTCCAAGTTAGATATCAATTATGGTATCTCACTTTTTTTTGGCATAAAAAGGTAGCGAACTTATTTTTTGGCCAATTTAGGTATTTTTGTTCAAATGTATGACATATATTTGAAAATTCAATGAGCAGTAATATAAATTGCTCTTACGGTGACCGTAAATGAAGTATCTTCCAATCATATAGCTTTAACTCTTAAATTAATGCTGGGCTGATCAGAGAAACTGAAAAACTGCTTAAGCGCATTTAGGGGTTCTTATTGTTTAGATGATGAAATAACAGAAAGATAAATTTTACAGTACAGGTGAACACACCTGTTCCTTAGAAATAACAGTTGCAGCATCTAGAAGAATTTCTTTAGCAAGTTCAAAAGAAATTCTTTAGCAAGTTCAGGACTTTTTGCATGTTTTTTAGGACGGGAGCATTCTCCATCCAGATCATTCCCATCATTGTCCATGGAATCATCATCCTGAAATCAGTAGAAGGGGGTTATAATTATGATATAAATTATCCCTCGCATACAGTTAAAAACAGTTGTAGTTTGTAAGGTCGTGGAAACCCCACCTGAAGGTGAGTAAACCAAAGGGGGCGAGAACTGAAAACATCTACTGCCTGCCCACTGATGCACTCCTGATGGTAGTTCATGGAGCAAACCACAAACCCAACTGGGCATAAAAAGGGAGCCTAT